>MU224987.1:239919-264572 GCA_018584345.1 Thuja plicata
TTAGTTTGCATATTTCCTTTCATGCATCGTTATCATATAGAATAGTTTCCATTTTCATTTGCAATGCATATTTGATGATCATGGAGACTAGCATTCTTTCTCTTCCTCTTTGAATCTCTCATTTCATAGTGTACTTGCATGGGCATAAACTAGGTCTAAATTGAGGGCCTTCATCACAAACCGCACTCCATGAATAGGGAGCTATGAGTCACCATTTGAGACCTCATTCTTGAGCAATCTTGAATACAATGACTCATAGAAGTGTGTCAATATTTTAGCACACATTTTTGGTGCCTACCGTGGGGCAGAACATCCATTTCTGTCATCACATTCAAAAATTCCTTCTATCTTCTGTCTATTCTTCTCTAGGTTTCTTTGAAGCTCTCATTTTGAGCCAAATCTGACCCCACCATCGCATCCAGAACGTCGTTTCGGTTGTAAATGAGTATAAACTCATCCATATCCAGCGAAAGTCAAATCTGTGGCAAAATTCTTTTGCCCAAGTAGGACGTACGACCTGTTGCACATAAATTGAGGCATATTTCAAATTTTTCTACACACAGCCCGAGGTAGATTTTCAAAAAAAATCTGGAAAAAAAATTAGATTTTTTTAACTGTGTTTAATTTGACGGCCATCAAACCATCATTATGCATGGACTGCTGTGACACCCATGAAACCATCAATTTTAATGCCACAGTCTGCTGACGTTAGTAGAGTTTGAAAAGTCTTTGCCTTCACCATTGGAGTTTTTGAAATTGCAGTCTAACTTCGAATGATCATATCTTGCTCATTTTAGGTCCAAATTGAGTGTAATTTTTTTTGATTTTGGGTAGAATTGTTTGAAGATTTTTGGGTTATTCTTAGTTTCTAGATTTGAGTCACAAATGTATCATAAATTTCATATTTTCATCATTGTACCTGTCTAATCCTCTGTTTTGCAGCTTCCAAATCCTCCTACGGGCTCATATGGTAACATTTTTGAGTGTAATTTTTTTTGAAAGTGCGTGATTTTTATCTACTTTTTGAATATGAAATCAGATTTATGATTTTTTGATTTTTTAACGCTGATGAGTTTTGGGCTTTGTTGTTCTCTGACTTATCTTGTTGATTACAACCTAACAGTGGTTTGCAGGACGTTTAAAAAGAAGACTAAAAACACATACTACTAAAAAATCGTCTTGTAGGTTGCCTTGATAGATAGAACGCTAAACATTGTGCTAGCATTTTGTTTTGTTTTATTAAAATAGGAACGCACATGCAAGAATTTTTAAAATGAACTTATATCTGATGTTTTAGGGATGGAAATAATGTCAGGAAACTATGCTCTTGCACTTTTGGGATGATCATAAATCCATAAACATTGTTGTCATCTTCTTATGTGTTTGAAGTGTCTTTTTAGATTGTAATCCTAAGAATTATATGAACGTATCCTCTCCCCTCACCTTTGTGGATCTTGGGTGTAAGAGAAATTCATATAATTATTTTAGCGTGGCTACCTCCCGAGAGCTTTAACAGAGCCGGTGAGAGTGGATTGCCCAACCGGTAATAGGCTAAAGCCAAGCCCTTCCAAATCGGTATATAAAAAATATCATTGTGATTAATCTCATAGTAAACAGGTGTCGATTTTGCGACATTGATAGAAGATCTCCCTCAGTACCCTCGTGGTGCGTAAAAACCTAGAGAACGTAACTTCTGTAGGCTAGGAGGCCTCCTTAACGGGGCTAATTTTCCACATGTATAGCAACCTGAACTGATGCCCTGACTAAAAACATTGTTCTAGTGACCAAAATCCCTCTATCTGTTGGCGCAAAAGGTCAGAGACTGACTAAGACGTCCTACATTTTCACAACTCTTAGTAGAGACAACGATCCTTTGGGAAGTGATTCCCTTGGGATTCAAAGCTTGGTGTGCCTAAGAAGTGAGTGCACTATAAGGAGGAGCCGTGCCTTCAAGCTTCTAAGTTGTCTGCTATGAGTAGGCGTGGCTGAACTTCGGTTCAAGTGGGAATTCAACAAATATTGCCTGGCTTACCTAGGTTGTGGTGTGACTGTTCTTTTTACAACAAATAATCTGCTTGATGTGTCTTGCATGAGTGAAACATCAAAACGTACACCAAATATCAAAGCAAACATCAAAACAATCAACAAATCTGCATTCTTAAGTGTCAAACTGTCAACTTGCTCGATTTGCTATTCGGTCAATTCCAGTCTTCCTTGGTTGATCCAGGTCAGATTAGGTCACTTACCCCACTGTTAGAAGCTTGTTTACACTTTGGATTCTTGCATTTTGACCTCTTGAATTAGTTATCTTTGATTTCACAAGTGACCTTATTTGGAGTTGGTGAATTAGAAACCGTCCTTATTGAGAAGATAAACCTTTGGAGCCTTTGATAACACACTTGGAGAGTTTTAGTAATCTCTTGTCCATTCACTTCCATAAAAATTCAAATTCAATCAATATAACTTGGGTAAATCATCCTCCTGATCCATATGTGTTAGGGTATTCACCTGTTCAGTGAGCACCTCTGTGGCAGTGTTGGTTTACGACTCTTGCAAAATTCTATCTTATCACCTCTCTTTTGGACAAGTGAATGCCTTTACTATCCTGGTTTGGTAACAACGTTTCTTAGGGTCATCCTATCACCTAGTACCTTTTCTTTCATGCTAGTTACAACAAGATATCAAGTAGATCAAGGAAAGCGACCTCAAGTAGTCTTTAACCAATTACCCTTAGTTCAAACTCGCCAAAAATGTAAGGGAAAAGAGCCTATATTTGATCAATCACCCAAGAACAACTCAGAAGTTTGGTTTGATTCCAAGAGTAACCTTAGTGAGTTGAGTACACCCTTAGCATCTTCTCGCTCGGATATGGATATGAGTTACACATTGACTCGACGAGAGAGGGAAGAAATGGATAAACGCCTTGATGATATATTTGAAAAATATAGAGATACTGTCTCGTTTGGCAGTTCCTCCCATGGCAGTCGACCAATCTCACCCCTTATCTCAACTAGATATCTAGATGTACACCAAAGGGCTGAGAGAGGTAAGATGCAAGCCTATCAAGATGAACAATCACAACATGAAAACCAAGATGATGAACCTTATGACACTTGCGTAAATGCAACATACACCAATAATTTGTTTTGACATTCAAGACCAAGTTCACCACTCAAAATATCTTCAAGATACACAAGTGAAAGACTTATGAAAATTGAGCATGAAAAGAAAGCCTTCCTAGACGAACAAGCTGCAAAGGAAGAGCAATTTAGACTCCTAGATTTGGAAAGACAAGCCTTGTTGGAGATAGAAAGGAAATCCTTTCAGGAAGAGAAAGATAGTCTTGGCTCAACTACTTAATGATCAATTCAACAACATGCGTGTTGGTGGTGGAAACAACTCTCCTCCATCCACCCCTCCTAAGACTCCACTAAGTGGAAGAAATTCGAGAACACCTTCACGATCTCCTAGACCTAAAGGAAGAAGGGATTCAAGAAATGATCATTATAGGAGACTAACACCTCCTAGGAACTCAAGACAACCTTCACAACGTGCTCACCATGGTTCACAATATGGGGTAGTAGCTCGAGTTTTGACCTCACCTCCCAAGACTTTATGAAAATGCAATAAGAACCACTTTTCCAGCAGTATGTGGAGAAATATTTAGAGCAAACAAAGACAAGTTCCTAGAGAGTTTAATCAACAAGGGTGATAGAGTCCCCTACAACTTTGATGTGGACAAGAAGATTAAGAAGCAAGGTCCATCTCAAGAAGAAGAGATCAAACAATTTAAGAGCATGATGGAAAAGATGTTGGCACCCAAGAATTCATTCTCACTTGATTCAATTTGTCCTAATCCTTTTGACAAAAGTGTTAACATGAAAGACTTCCCTAGAAAGGTTGAGATCCCTCAATATGAAAAGTATTATGGAAATGAATATCCATATGATCACATACACCAATTTTATAACACAAGTTTTGAGTTCCATCAAGATGACTCATACCTCATGAGATTGTTCCCAAGGAGTCTTAAGGGTGAAGTGAAAGAATGGCTCACCAACATAACTCCCCCCGTTAAGACTTTCAAAGAGGTCATCCATAGATTCGTTGAACACTTTGCATACAATCTTTCAAGATATATCACCATGTTGGACTTATGCAACTTAAAGAAAAATCAAGGGGAATCCTTTATTACTTTCTTGCAAAGGTGGAGATGACAATGCTCTCGCTACCCTCGGACCATTCTTGAAAATGAAAAGATTGACATCCTTGTTAGCAACTTGGTTCCTGAGATGCGGTATGAAGTTAGGAAGATGGTTTTTGGTTCCTTTGACACCATGGTTGAAACCGCATGTAGGATTGCAGATGTTTTGAAAGAACAAGGAATTTTGACCAAACATGGAAACAACAACAACAATGGTCAAAATAACAAAAATAACCCTAACAAGGATAAAGGAAAGAACTCACATTGGAATAGGAACAAACAAGTGGTCAATGATGGAGTTGTGGACTCCTCCCAACCCAAAGATCAAACTATGCTCCACTTGTCTAGTGTTTTTCAAGCCATGAAACTCAACGCATCTAATCAACAAGAGAACAAGCCAAGATACCAAGATAGGCCTAAGAAAGAAAGACCTCTGTTTTCAAAACTTGGTGATTCATATGAGGATGTCTTGAAAACACTTATTTCCAACACCCTTGTGCATCCTCAAGATCCCGCAAAGCATTATATACCTGATGTTAAGCCACATTGGTGGGATGAGAAATCCTTTTGCAAGTTTGACAACGACATTGGACATGATATTGAAAATTGTTGGAAACTCAAACATATCATCCAAGATCTCATTGAGAATGGAAAACTTAAGGTAGATGGATTGAACACCAACGCCGATCATAGGGAATTCAAAGAACCTTTGCCTAAGTTCCCCCTCTAAAGCTAAGAATGGCAAGGCTGAGATCAATTACACTTACACAGATGTAGAGAATGTTGTCAACATGCTTGAAGTTGTCAAAGAAAATGTCAACATGATGAGGGATAAAGATCCCTATGGTTATAATCTAGACATGGAATCTCCTCCTATCTTTGATGAATAACCCGTCGTGGTGCTAAGGGGTCCTAAATCTAGAGTGTCATTGCAAACTCTCAATGCTGTCACACGAAGTCAAGGTCCCATTATCATTAGAGGACCCATTTCAAGTCAATCAAATAAACCAAAACAAGTGGCATCAAAGAATGCCACCTCAAAACCAACAGTCAATCCTAAGTCGAGCTATAATCTTGTCGATCAGTTGCAAAGAACCCCTGCTCATATTTTAATCTTTGAGCTCTTAGAGTTGTCCCCGAGACACAAACAAGTCCTTGAGGATGTGTTGCGCGCAACAAACATCCCCAACAACTTAGATGTTGATCAATTCCAAAACATGGTTAACCATATTGCTAGCCCTCATTACCTCACTTTTTCAGAGGATGATGATAAAGATTTGAGCCACCCACATAATCTTTCTCTCCATATTGAGGTCATGATCCAAAAAACCCATGTTAGGCGCGTGTTGATAGATGGGGGTGCTGGGCTTAACATATGTTCCTTTAGTATTTTGAAAAAGTTGAATTATTCTGAACAAGTCATAGATACCAGGAAAAAGATCACCATCAAAGCCTATGATGAGGTAGAAAGAAGTTCCAAGGGGTTGGCCGTCCTTCCTGTTAGGATTGGCCCTATTGAAAAAGATATTTTATACCAAATAGTTGACGATGGCCCCCTTGCGTACAATATCTTACTCGGTAGACCATGGATTCATGATATGCAAGAAGTGTCATCTACCTATCATTAATGTGTTAAGTTCCCTTACAATGGAATAAAGATTTGTATACCTAGGAATAACACTTTATCCATTAACTCAATTTCAGCGGGTGCTCATGTTCCCCTCAATAGAGAAGCAAAAGACTTTGATACAACCTTAGCTAAATGTAAAGACCAATTCAAGTCAGTAGACCTTGGCATGAGGGGTATCAACTCAACTACCTCACAACACTTGCAATTTCACCTAGGTCTTATGGAAAGCCTTCAAAATAAATGAGACCTTCCTCTTCAGCTATGAATTTATTTGGCATGTTGTAGAGTCCTCAGTTCCTATTGAAGATGAGAAAGAGGAGACGTTTGTTAGAGACTGGATTTATAGAGAAGAGAAATACATGCACAATGAGAACTTATCTCCCTCTCCTAAGGATTATGGAAGAGGGTATACTTTTGTCAAATAGATGGGCTATCCCAGACATGGCCCTCTTAATCATAGATTGGATTCTAGGGCCAAACCTCTTGATCATGCTCTTTTTGGATGCAAGTCTAAGAAGATGGTTGGACTAGGATTCACGAATCACAACAAGCACGCTACTCCTATCCTTGATAAGTCAGATAGTGAAGATGAACTAGAATACGTACCTAATTTGACAAATCAACAAGACATGTGTGAAGATTGGGTGCCTTCCACTAATCTCCTTTGGGGAGATTCAGATATTCTAGTCACTCATGAGTCAGATGCGACTTTAGAACAAGATGAATCAGATGTAGAAGATCCTTTCAGAGAACGTCAAAAAAAGAATCTTGTCTATTTAATGGAAAGAGAAGGTGTTACCTTTGATGACACTAGACCTTCCACATCAAGATGTCTCAAACCCTCATGGTGTAAGCATCCTAGTCGCAGTTCAGACACAAGTTTATATGAGTATGAATGGGACTCCTTCTCAGAGCCTTCCACAGTTGACATGGATGTTGATGTCATCCACACTTATAGTTCTAAACCCGAGGTAGATGATGAGTCACATGTAGGATTAGAGGATTTGAACCCACATGTTGCCTTAGTGGATGATTCTTCACTTGTTAGGATGAATCTCGATTTGGGTAGTGTTATGCCTTGCATCCCCGTCCCTACATTTTGTGTGCAAAATGTTGGGTCCCCCCTTTTTTTGTTTGTTTTCTGCTTTTGGCTCTTGCCTTGTCTTTTTCTTTGTTTCCTTTATTTTCCTTCTCTGGGGTTTTCTTCCCTGCGGTTTTGCTTTGTTTTGTTGGTCTCTCGTGCCTCCAGGACCCTGGTCCCGGAGTTGGTCATCCTTTGTTGGGAGTCAGATTCTGGACTCCGAGATTCTTCGCCGCAATGTCTTCTTTCATTAAGATGGTATTATCGCATGGAATCCCTAGGCCCAAAGTCTGGAGGTCTGTCTGTTCAGCATTTGCGGATGGAAAGGTGGCTTGCTTTTTACCGCGGGTATAAATAGAAGTTAGCTGTCATTTTCACATTTACCGTGATTAAACACTTAAGCAATCAGAGCGATTTCAGAGTGATTTGTAGCAATTTAGCGATAATCCAGTGCTAATCATTTCGAGCATTTTTGAGTGATTGTGAGTGGTTGGTGGAGGCGAGTTGTGATCGTTTGGCAGTTGAAGTTGTTGCAGAGCTTTCACAGAGGTTTCCTTTCCTCTCCTTTTTGTGTTTTCAGGTTGGTGCCTCCTCTCCCTTCGGCTTTCTTTCTTTCTGGTTTTGTGGGTCTTGGGTTGCTTTTGATTTTGTTTGCTTGCCTTGCGTTTCCTTCTGGTTTGTTGCCCGTTGGTGGGTCGGCTCTGCCAGAGGGTTGTCCTCCCTCTGTGCAGGTGTAATCTAGTCTGTATATAGTGTATGAAGTTGTAAATATTCTGTGCTTTGTCTGGTTTCTTGTAAGTGTTTGCTTTGCGGTGCATATATGTGTAAATTTGGTGTAAATTTGTTATATATCCCTCCGGTCTACATGTATATATCCTTCAGCTCTGATGTATATTCTGTGTGTATCCTACTTGATAGCCTAGCAAGCTTGCCATGCTGCCTCTATTGCTGGTTTTTAGTCCGCGAGCTCGCTCTGTGCAGAATACCACCTATTTGAAACTTGTCTCTCAGCCGGTTTGAAACAGATGGTTTTCTCTCTCCTCCGTAAACCAGCTTGACCTTCATTTATGTCCCATGCATGCATTAAAATCTATCCAAGTGGCCTTCACTTTTTGCGCATTTAGATAGTTGGCTCCACCGCCGTCACCATAACTCTCATTTATTACTCACCCACGTGGGTCTGGCGGTTCACTTTTTGTACACCTCTACCAACGGTTACTTCCCTGGGCTCTAGGTCTCTTGCCATCACCCATCCCGTGTCCTTTTTACTAAGTGTGATAAAATTCCCAGACCTGGATGGTTAATTAAATTCCTAAGTTCGCAATATATATATGGGCTTTCCAGAGTTTTTGGATGAAACTAACTTTTTCAAGGGAATCAAACACCATGATGGTAAGGTTTCTGAACCCTGAAGTATATGTCTATTAATGGGCTCTGACGGTTGCCTTGCCTTGCAGGTTTTTGGAGCAGCAAAATTTGCAGATATGTCTGAAGCTTTTGCATCCTCACCACTCGGAAGTCCAGAACTACCCTCCACGACAAGTACCAGGGCGACAGTTAGATCTAAGTTGGAAAAGGCCCTGGAGAAGATGCCTTTGAGCCTGAAATACGTAAAGGATGGAGTCATCGCGGGCTCAAAGATCGAGTCCAAAGTCCAGTTCATCACCGACACCAGTGTCGAAACATGGCCAGAAATGCAGGCCTTGGTTAAAGTTATGAACATTCAGCAACAGGCCAGAGATCCTTTGGCCATTCAAATTGGAAACTCTCGGATCCTCAAGGTGGCTTGTTTCCTGTGCTCTGTGCAGTCACCAGAGCTTATTCTCACACTTTCAGTGCACTATAACACATCTGTTCGGGCTGTGATGCTCACAGCCTCGGAACCAACAGGGTACCCTACTCCCTTCGTGTCCCTTGATCCTGATACCTTCCAGAGGGGCTTGGGGATCCGCCAATTTGATAAACCAGCCGTGGTCACCCGGTCAGATGCCTTGGCCCAATTCACTCAGTTGGAGGAAGCGGCCCGTATATACATGAACAATCATTGGCTAAAGACCCTGAAGAGGGATCCCAGGAGGATGAAGCTGGAAATCCCCAGGGCCAAATTCAAAGAAAGCATCCAAATGGGGATGATAGCCTTATGCCGGGTCTTCGGACAATAACATGCCCGAGAGTTCTATGGGTGGATGTACTACTTTTTGCTAGGTATCAGCATGGACGAGGAGTATTTTGACTGGGCTGCCATAATCTCCAACCATGTGGACTCCCAGTTCCTCCAACTGGCCAAGAAGAAGAAGTTTTATATGACTTCTTATGTCCTCTGGGCCCTGGCGCAACAACGACCCCATACCAATGGGTTACTTACAGAGGGCGTTCTCGGGGTCGGCCCAGGACAAAAGGCCCCTTGGGACCACTTCCCACAAATACAATGGGAGGCCAACTTCCCCAGTTTTTGCTGAGTAAACGATGCCTTCGTTTAGTACCACCTCCTCACGCCCACCCGGGATGTAGGATACCGCCTGTCCACAGAGGCAATGAATTTGGTCCAGAGTTACGGACATTATTATATACAATTTTAGCAGCATACTTATATAAGGGTGACTGGCTTCTCCGGGAAGCCCTACTTGTTGCCCAAACATTGTGGGGACAAGATAATCCACCTAGAATATTGCAGGCAAATGATGGAGCTGCACGCCTTCTTCGCCTTGAAGAAGGTAACAAATATTCCATTCCTGATTACCTGTGGGAATTATTCATATAGTTTGGCCACCGCAAAAGAGGCGGATAATGAGCTTAAGAGCCATAGCCTGGTGGAATTTTACTTAGCACAGAAACATTTTGATCCGCATGGCAAGATTGCAGTAGCACTTGCCCGGGCATCTGAGCCCCACCAATATCACACGGAGGACTTTTGGGAAGATTGCCAGGACGACGTGGATGTCTGGGGGCAGCATTTTGTTAGGATGACCACATGGATGATGGAAAGATTGAAGCTCCGGAGATTCCCGGAGGACTTTTCAGATCTTGACTCCACGGTCGATCCCCAGTACAAGGAAAAGGGGATCGATAAATTGGCCCTTCCCCTAGTAAACTGGGATGCACAGGAAGGGCTCACAATTGAAGAGTTCACTCGCAACATAGTTGAACGTAGCCACCTCTACTTCAAAAAGGTGTGCCCAAGAAGCGTCCGCTGGGTGGCCCAGTCGGTACCGAAGTTAACCATGGGGGCCGAGACTTCCTCACAAAGAGTAGATAAAGGAAAAGGGGTAGACACAACTCCCACTATGCAGGAAGTCCCTATTAAAGAGAAAATAAGGCAATCGGTGGCAACCTCCCAGCAAATGAAGGAGAATCTAATCACACGGATGGCCACCCCGGTGCTTATGGCCGGATCAATTCATCCTCTGTCCTCCCCTTCACTAGCAGCCTTGATGGTTAAGGCAATAGGGGTAGTTCCGGCAAAGAAAGTAGCAATAAGGGATGCGGGGCCGCCCTTGATTACCAAGAGTAGAAGGAGGCTTGATCCGAAGCCCAAGAAGGAGTCGGAGTTGGCGATGCCCCAGACTCCACAAGTTGAGATCCTTTCTTTCGACTCCCCAGAGCCAGAAAAGGAACTAGAGCCCGCCGATGTCCCAGCCAACCCTCCTTCGCAGGATGAGTTTGATGATGTTTTTGCAACTGACAAGTTTGATAATCTGCAAGGGGACATCAAGCAAATAGAGGCTAAAGTCCCAACAGAAGAGGAAGCTGAGGAATAAAGACCTACACAAGGGTAGGAGGAAAAGATGGAAGAAGAGGAGATAGAGCAGGAGACCACCTTCGAAGTTACAGAGATTGAAGATGCAGGGGTAGACCAACAAAAGTAGAGTGAACAAGCGGCATCCACTGAGGGAACCGAACCTATGGGAGCAACCGTAACCTCAGCCACCACGTTCCAAGTACCAGTCCTTGGAGAGACCTTTAGGCAGGTAATAACTGCGGCACAAATGTTAAATCTTGGCCCGGTACCTCCCCTATTACCAAAGGATATACCAGAAGAAGAAGAAATACCGACGACAGAGGCCAAGGAACAAGAAGAACAAGAAGAGGAGGAAACCCCTGGGACAACCAATGAGGGTCCCAATGAAGCTAAAGATACAGAGGACAAGGTAGAGGAGATAAATGTCACCTGGGGAAATGTTCTTGATGAAGCCCAAGATAAAGAGAAAGGGGAGGGTGAGACCCACACCACTGAGGAAGAACAAGAACAGGACACCAGGGAAGAACTGAAAAAATAGACTTTGACGAACAAGCCACCCCTACCGCCTCATTGGTTAGTTGAAAGCAAGAAGACAAAAGCTCCATCCACCCCTAGAGATCACCTCTCCCTAGCCGAAATCATGGCTCAGGTCCAGGGCCCACCAAAGGCCAAGAAAGCCTAGACGGTTCATACTCTTCGAACCGGGCCGGGAGGAGAAAAAATTACTGTTGTTGCAACACCTCCCCCAGACGCTGATGAGGCAACTGTCGAGGCCAAAGATTATGATATCACAGAGATATCACTAGGAAAAAGGGGGAAACAAGTTGAAGTGAACCTATTAAAGGAGGCAACCATAGCTGTGGAGGCCCGATACAAAAATGAGGCCCAAAGGCTTAAAGCGAAAAAAGAAAAGACAATGAACCTTATGGGATTGCTTACCGAGCTGGCCTGGCCTATTAGTTCCATTCCTCTAGAGGCCTCCACATCTGACATGCCATTACCCCAAAGTGACATAGACTCCCTGCGAGCAATGAAGAAGAAGGCCCAAGCGGTCGATGAGTGGGTCGCTCTGCAAGTGGGGAACACCTGGCGTTTCCTGATATCTACCCTTCCGGATCTATATGCGGCTTGACACATTTTGCATCAGGAGGAAACCATCCTTAACATATGGGAGGGTGATATGGAAAAATACGAGGCATGGAAGGTAGAACTAGAAGAGCTCCTTAGCCTTGGGGAAGAGATGGTCCCTGAGTCTGGGATTCTGGGAGAAGAATCATTCAATTTTGTGAGAACCCAGCACTCCAGACTTGACCTCACATTGGAGGTACTCAAGCAATTGGTAGGGATTCTACACGATAAAGTCAACATAGTTCAGTATTCTTCAAATATGTACAAGGCATTTGTCACAAAGCTCTCTGGAGCTTACCCATTCAGCACTGATACATGCACTCTGGAGGAGTACATTTTGGGTAAGTTCGATGAATTAATGGATTATTCCTCAAAGGGACTGGATGGGACTCAAATGATAGGGCTAACTCGCATGATCCTTAGTGGCCATGATGCGAAAAAAATGGCCGATGAGTTCAAGAATAATGTTTTGGAGCTAGGGGAACAAATTGAGGTGGCTAAGTGCCGGTGGTCTGGCCTCATAGAAATTGATGAGGATGGAATCTCCTGCCTTCTCCAAACCTTCAATGACAACAAGCAACAATAAAGTTTCTCTAGAGGCCCGAGAAAACCCAAACATTTTGTATTCTTTATTCTTTCAGAATGTAAGTTCCTGGATCCCAGAGTCCCAGATCCTAAATTTTGTATTCTTTAGAGTGATCCATGTCCCGGTCCCTGAGGCCGACCGGTCACTTTCAGAAGTGGTTAATAAAGACTATCAGAGGGTAGTTGGCTACATCGAGGAACGTCAGATCAACAGTTGGTTTTCTGACAGATGGTCTTCTCGAGGTGCCACTTTGGATGTACACTTGGCACATTGGAGATAGGGCACCACATTTCTTATTTATGAGGCATGTAGACTCAATCCCCAGGGATCATATTTCTTCCTTTCCTTTCCTGGCTCTCTTCTCGAGGCCGATTCTTCCACTCTACCTTCTTGTCTTATTCTCCTGACATGTCAGGCCTATTCTGTTTCAAGGTCTTTTGTAGGGTGGCGTAGGTAGTACCGACCCCCAGATAATATATTTTATTGCAGTGTAATGTAAAATAGGGTTAGGGTTAGGGTTAGATGAAAATTTGTATAAATAGTAAGTCCGACCCTTTTCCAAGGGTCAGAAAAATTGATGATTTTTCTATCCACAGTAATAGAAAAGTGGTATTTTCATTTCAGTTGTAGAGCTCAATGCTCCATTGTTTAAGCTTTCAATAGTTAGATGCTCCCTTGGAGCCACCATTGTATCACGCACCAGTGCTAGTTGGAAGAAATATTAATGAAGAAGGGAGAGTCCTTGTAATGATGTTGTTGGCATTCGATCTTCTGAGTTAATGGTATTTTATGTTTTATGTTCTTCATGTCTTCTACTCTGATATTGTTAGTAGATCAACGACCTCCTTTCCCTTGCTACTAACCAAATATGGACTGATGGTTGTGTATTTCTTCGGTATTTAGTATAGTATATCAGAGCATTATTGATGTATGGGATGTTTAAACATAACTATAAGTAGATGAGACATTTCTAACCCTGCAGGATCTTTTTAGTTTATTTGCTAAGTGTAGAATGCTTGGAGAAACCTCACCTTCATGAATCCCTGGAGAGAATGAGTTGAAGAAACCAGCTATCCCCCTTGAAAATAGTCACTTATCCCAACCGAGCCCTGCACCATCATGACCCGACACCCAGGTGCTTGGAGGTCCGGGGAATCTCACTTCCCCGAATAACCTTTACAGGCGAAGTTGGCTAGTACCCCGGTGCCCGGTGACAACTTATGACTGTTGGTGGACCCGATCAACAAAACCCCATCAACAGAAACTGGTGCTAGAAGGAGGGGATGAACTCATCCCCCTCTTGAGATTCCAATTTTACACCTCCCGAAGGTTCCCCAAGCTATATTTTTAGGAGTCAAGCCTTCAGTGGGATTGGGTCTTTCTCCCCAGTAAAATTTGAGAGAATCCTTATGTGAGCCCCAAACCCTGGAAGGTTTGTTGAACTCAAGCCTCCTGATCGAAAGAAAGAGACCCCAAAGACCACACCAGCCACTATCGTCTGGGGATATAGTATACCTCAGAATACCCAAACTCCTTAGACAATCCTGGGAACCAACGCTCAAACTACTCAAAATCTAGTTCCCCCAATAGCTGCATATTTCGGTAACACCGGGTCCCCAATGGGAACTTTTTTGGGTGCAATCAATGACTTACCCTCGCACCTGGAGAAGATTTTCCCATGATATGAGCACTTAGGCTCACGAACCATGGAAGAACATTTATAGGCATACAAAGATGCCATGAATTGACACCAGATCCAACATGAAGATGTTGTGATCCAGATGTTTCCCCTGTCCTTAGGGCAGGGTGAGTTAAACTAGTACCTTAACCTTCCCACCAACTCCATTAATAGTTGGTAGGACATGGAGGATGCCTTCTTGGCTTCCTTTTGCATACACGTGGACCCAGCTTGGTCCCATAACCAGTTCATCTCTATTAGGAAGGAACCCAATGAACCTCTTGCGACATTCAACCATCGGTTCTAGTGCGCCTTGAAGCAGTGCACGGGCCCTTTTATTCCATCCCCGGAAGTAACCATATAGACTTATCTTAATGTGATGGACCCCTTCGTTGCCACTCTCCTCTAGAGAAAAACCATCGCAGGTGATCGGAACACTTTGGTGAAGGTTTACAATCTAGCCTTAGAATTATCCCGTGGTCTCAATAAATCCCTAGGCGAGATTGGGCAGAGCACGCCCTTTAACACGATCCCCGGCGAAACAACGTACACCGGGGGGTATAACCCCAATCTGGCAATAGGTGCCCCCGTGATGGAAATGAATCCCCTGCCACTGCCGATAGACCAGCAGGCCCGGTACGTTTATCCCTCACAGACTCAGGCAATACCAGGTCTAGAAGCCTTCCCTTGGAATTAGCCACAGCAGACACAAAAACCTTAGACACAACCTCCCGAAGTTCCCTTCTTTCAGTCATTCATGGCTGGAGGATTGCTGCCCTTGATTCTGGTGAATACTGTTGCCTTCTCGGGAAACCAACAACAACAATCGTCACACTATGATGCAAACACTCACTTGACCACCAAGGTTGAGTCCCTCTGGAGAATGTTGTCTACCCTGACTGTGGATCTTCTCCGGCCAACAAAATAACAATGTCAAGAGAAAAAACTTCAACAACAGGCCTCGACCCAATCAACAGCAATGGAACAATAATGCGAACACCAGAGGTCCACCTCCGAACCAAAATACCAACCAAAGTGGTGCTGGACCATCACATTTCACACCAGTAGTAGATTTCTAGCCCATGACTAATTGGTGTAGATTGCACGACACAGGCTCACACAATGAGGTGAATTACTCCACGCTGGAAAAGGTCATCATGATCTCCCAGCTAGACAAACAAAAATCGCATGATGCTACTCCCCCAGAGCCTCCTGTGCAAGAGTCAACCCACTATGCCTTCACCTATGAGACCATCTTCTTTGGAACCTCTAGGGAAGATGAAGAGGAATCTGAATTGCATGGATTCTTTGATGAATCTATCCTGCCCTTTGAGGCCAATGCCTTCACCAACCTGTAGACTCCATACAACACCCAGAGTCGGGCTGGTAAAGGACTAGCTTACACACCTACACACCCTACCAAGGACACTCCTCCTCAGGATAACACAACTAACCAGCCTGCCCCTCTAAAAGGTTCTAGCTCTAACCAAGTGAAAGACCTAGCCGAGGGAAGTCACCGATTCCCAGGAGGGAGATTCGACATTACAAAGGCGTTAGAGCAAACCACTACCTCCATGACCTTAATGGAGGTTTTTCTAAATTATCCCGAGTAGAAGAAGTCTCTTTTGAAACTCTTGGGAAACCTGAAAGTCGTCAGTCACCCGCCCAAGACTATCTTTTTTGAGGATGCCAACGTGGCTGTCTTCCGGGGAAATAATGAGGATCCTCCCTTCCTACTAGGCCTGAATATCCAAGGCAAAAGTATACACAATTTCTTAGTAGACTCCGGAGCTTCGGGCAACATCATGCCCTTATCCATATGCCAGAAGCTTGGATTCCATCCCACCCCATCTAATGGTGTAGTGATCCAGCTGGATAAGACTACTGTGAAAATGGTGGGGGAATTGAAGAAAATTTGGATATAGCTTATCCAGGACCCCAGGATAGCCAACATAATTGACGTCCAAGTGGTGGACATCCCAGAGACTTATAGGATGTTATTAAGTCAGAATTGGTCTAAGTCCTTGAATGAATACTTTTTGACCAACTTCTCCCACTTGTGGCTCCCCTGGGAAGGAGAATCAAACAAAATCCAGGTTGGAAGTGAACCCTGGATGAAGTAGGACCTTACCGAAGTCGGGAGGGTTAGTGAGGTCTTCTTCTCTGAGGCTTCCCTCGGGGTGTACCGGCCCTTTGAAATCTTGACATTCAATTTCACCCTTGGGGAGGATTCCATAGTTATGCAGAGAACCCAAGACCTAGAAGAAAAATTAAATGTTGAGGTGGACTCTCAAGGTGCCGCAGCGACCCTCGCTACGCTCTTGTTTGATACTTGCTGCCAAGCACACTACCAGAAATATTTAGAACTTGAGTGTGGACTCTGCCTTTCCATCGCTACCCGACACATCGACGCCCTCTGGGATAGAGAATGCATAACTGATTCCCTGGGGCCCAGTGTTTCTATTGGATACACTCCTTTGGTGCCATCCCCCCAGGAATCCCAAATCCAAACTGCTCCGGAGATAGATCCCACCCATATGCCAACAGTGCAGGAGGAAGCTCCTCCCAAGCCTCCCAAAAATGATCCATAGGCTACTCCCACTCTCCAGATCTAGAACACAAGTAATGATTTGTGGACCCTTAAGTTCGATGGGTCCCGATCCAAACAAGGATGCAGGGCTGGAGTAGAATTAATCAACCCGCGAGGGAAATCCTTCCTTGCATCCTACAGATTGTAGTTCAACTGCACAAACAATGTTATGGACTATGAGGCTTTGGTCCTTGGACTCTTATTTGCATTAAGGAAAGGAATCACCCACCTCTGGGCCCTGGGTGATTCAAAGCTAGTTGTCAAACAGATCCAGAGTCAGTATACATGTCACGACAAGAGACTGGCCGCATACCGCAATCGGGCTTGGAGCCTTATTGAAGATTTTGATGCTTTTGGCATTGATCTTATTCCCCAGCGATGAAACTATGTCCTCAATGCCCTTGCCGTTTCTTCTAGCACACTTGAGCCCATGGCCGGCTCGCAACTCCAGAGATTTTTAGTTGAGATGGTCCCCACCCTGTTCATTCCAGATAATGTCACCCACTTTCAGGTTTTTGAGGACGATCAACATATCCTAGCCTTCATGGCCAATGTTGGTGTCTTTGAAGATCAGGTAGTGGAGGAACGAGACCATGACAATACTAGGTAGGGTGATAAAGATGATGGGATCATGGACCTACCCACTAATACCATCCCAAAGGGGATGGTTGCGCTTGAACGAATCTTCGAATCGGACCCTTGGGCCCGAGAAAAGATGTCATCTTCCTCTGAGGGAGGAAAGTTTGAAAAGGTAAACATCGGACAGCCCGGTGAAGAGAAGATGATACACATTGGCACCTCCTGTTCCCCTAAGGAGAAGGAGAAGATTCTTGCAGTTCTTTGAGAATACATAGACATGATTGCATGGGGATATGAGGATCTGAAAATATATGACACATCCATTATGACTCATACCATCCCCTTGAAACCTGATGCTAAGCCTTTTCGACAAAAATAATGATCGGTCAACCCATTAATCGAGCCTCTGATTTGTCAAGAGGTGGAGAAATTACTATCAGCCTGGATAATCTTTCCAATCTGGCATACTACATGGGTTGCCAATTTGGTCCCTGTGAGAAAAAAGAGCGGTGAAATTCGCCTTTGCTTGGATTTCTGAAACTTGAATAAGGCCTTCAAGAAAGGTAATCACCCTCTCCCTTCATTGGATGAGGTGTTGCAGATAGTGAATGGATCCCAAATGATGTCATTCTTGGATGGGTATTCCGGGTATAACCAAGTCATGGTTAAGTATGAAGATAGAGAGAAAATGACGTTTACCACCAAGTGGGGAACGTTTGCATACAAGAGAATGCCCTTCGGTTTGATTAACACAGGGGCCACATTTCAAAAGGCCATGGATATTGCATTTGAGGGCCTTGTGAATCGGTGCATAATCATCTACATGGATGATTTAACCATATTTTTCTGGGATAGGCGTGATCATTCCTCCCATCTTGCTCTGATATGTGAGAGATGTCGCCGGTATGGAATATCCCTCAACCCCAAGAAGTGCATATTTGGGGTCACTAAAGGGAAGTTACTCGGGCATATCATCTCTGAGAAGGGCATATCCATTGACCTTGAGAGAGTTGAAGCGCTGCTAAACTTACAAATGCTCGACAGCAAGAAAGAGATGCAATATTTCTTCAGAAAGATCAACTTCGTCCGGCGGTTCATCAATAGATTCATAGAAATAGTCAAACCACTCAATGAAATGATGAAAAAGGATACTATTATTGAGTGGAGTTCTGAAGCAAAGCGGGCGTTCACCCAGATCAAACAGACAATAATGGAAGCATCTGTCCTAGCTAGTCTGGACTACTCCCTTCCATTTTATATTTACTCCTTTGCTTCGCCGCATTCTTTCGTGGCGGTATTGACTCAAAAGGTTGAAGGGGAAGAATGACCAATAGCTTTCATGAGCTCCCCCTTCAAGAATTCTGAAGTCTGATATTCATCACTAGAAAGGCAGGCCTTTGCTCTTGTTCGCGCCGTGAAGAAATTCTAGCATTACATTCTTCGGAGCAAGGTGCATGCTATCATCCCGAATCAAGCCGTGAAGTCTCTCCTGATGCAGAGCGAGTTGGGAAAAAGATGGGAGAAATGGATGGCCACCCTCCAGGAATATGATTTAGAAATGCAGCCCATGAAGATAGTCTGAGGGTAGGGACTGAGTCAAGCGATGGTAGAAGGGACTCCTTGCATAGAGTGCCAAAATTACACGATGGAGTCCATCACTCGAGACCTGTGGTATACCGATCTGGTATATTTTCTATTGAACAACAAATTCTTGGAGGGGTTACCTCCCAATAAACGTCGCACCCTATAGATGAAAAGCGCTCACTTTATTATCAAAAACTCTGCGCTTTACCGCAGGAACTATGAGGGGATGTACCTCTAGTGCATTGACAGGGACCAAGCTGCGAAGATGATTGATGAATTTCATAGGCAGTTTGGAACCGGGCATGGCTCAACCGACGCCACCGCCCATCAGATCCTTCAGGCTAGGTACTATTGGGCCTATATATTTAAAGATGTTTACACTTACGTTTAGAAGTGCCACACTTGCCAAACCGCGACGCATCGTGAGTGTAATCCAGCTATGCCTTTGTAACTAGTCTTTGAGGCTAGGCCCTTCGCCCAATGGGCATTTGACTTCATTAGGGAAATCAACCCCAACTCGTCTGCCAACCACCAGTACATTCTTACTGCTAGTGATTATTGCACCTGGTGGTCCGAAGCTGTACCTTGCAAAAACAATACGATAGATGTAGTTATCAAATTCCAGGAAGAAAACATCGTCACAAGGTTTGGAATGCCCTTTGCTTTGGTATGTGACAATGGTCTGGTGTTTTCTTTGGCATAATTACTCGAGTGGACCTACAATCAAAAGATCACTCTGAAGTTTTCCAGCAACTATTACCCCCAGGGGAATGGTGTTGCTGAATCTATGAATAAAAATATACTTGAAGTGATCAAACACCTGCTAGAACAGAATCCCCAGGATTGGCATCAAAAGTTGAAATTCGCCCTCTGGGTGGATCACATTCAAATCAAAGCCACCCTGGGAACGTCCCCATTCCATCTGGTTTATGGCCAGAACCCAGTGTTCCCGATCAACTTATAGATCCCAATTTTATAGTTTATGCAAGAATTCAACAATCGGGATAACATCGTGGAGGTTCGGCTCCTAAATTTGGTGAGAATGGAGGAACAATGAGACACAACCCTTAAATATTTTTCTCGTCATCAAGCAGTGGTAAAATGATGGTTTGATTGTAGAGCCCAATACAAGGCTTTTCAGATTTTAGACTTGGTCCTGTTGTGGGACAAGGCCCGATAAAAGAAAGGTAAGCACACCAAGTTCCAACCGCTCTGGCTCGGACCTTATTTAATCTTATAAATCTACGGGGCAAACACTTATCACCTTAACACCATGATTGGAGAACCTGTCCCATTGCCCGTCAATGGGAAATTTCTCAAACATTATTTCAAGTAAGGTAAGTTCTCCCAAAATTGTATTTTTATGTAAAGCCCTTCGCTTGTAAATATTTCTTTCCCAGTGCCTTGTTGGGAGGTACTATGCTTTGTAAATAGCCTTGTTGGCTGCCCTCCGGGGTAGTCTTTTTCTTGGTGGTTTTTGTTTTTATTTCTTGTTTTTTTTTCGGGTTCTGGTGTTTTGTTCTCTCTTGTGAGGATTGGAATGCTTTGCATAAACTCTGGTCTCCGGGATGATGTCTGTAGCATGGTGAACTTAAGCATCTATATTTAGCATGGTGGAATCGGTCTAGTCTCTAGAGCTATTTTACAAGTTTGGTGGTACATTTTGAGCAATCTTCATCGAGTTTATTTCTAGAAGTCTAGCAATTAATGAAATAAAAATAAGGAACAAGTAATCAGACACACCAAGGGTAGATCGGTTGTACTAGTTGTTTGACCCAAGTCTAAACCTTTAGAAAGATTCTTTCAAGATCTGGAGTTTTATCCCCCATTCAACATATAAGCTAGGTGGAAGGGTGCAAGGAGTACGGCCATTAAAATAAGCTAAGCTTAAGCTTGATGGTGAAAGAATTACCACCCTCCCACCTAGAAATGTGTAAAATAACAGAAAAAGGGAAGCGGGATAAAACTCCGGTCTCTGGGAGAAATGAGCAAATCTAATGACTTTGTGGTTTGATGTAATTAGTGCCTCCTCTCTATTCCTCCCAGAGGTCATTGGCTTGGTCTCCTTCCAAAGCACACACTCCACCACTGATGAAGAGATTATGGACTGGATCCCGTGTGGCCGGATTTTCTCAGACATGTTACTCTTTGCCTGTAAGATACTTTGAGCAACGACTTGTTCAAGTTTTTGCTAACCAAAGATTTTGTAGTTCTCAAATGCGCTAAGGCATTTGTCCCAGATAGTCACCATTTGTTATGTCCTGCATCCATGTCCCTTCATTTTGTGTACAAAATTTTGGGTCCCCCCTTTTTTTGTTTGTTTTATGCTTTTGGCTCTTGCCTTGTCTTTTTCTTTGTTTCCTTTGTTTTACTTCTCCAGGGTTTTCTTCCCCATGGTTTTGCTTTATTTTGTTGGTTTCTTGTGCCTCTGGGACCCTGGTCCCAGAGTTGGTCATCCTTTGTCAGGAGCTGAATTCTGGACTCCGGGATTCTTCGCCGCGATGTCTTCTTTCATTAAGATGGTATTATCGCATGGAATCCCTAGGCCCAAAGTCCGAAGGTCTGTCTGTCCAGATTTTGCAGATGGAAAGGTGGCTTGCTTTTTACTGCAGGTGTAAATAGAAGTTACCTGTCATTTTCACATTTACCATGATTAAACACTTAAGCAATTAGAGCAATTTTAGAGCGATTTACAGCAATTTAGCGATAATCTAGTGCTAATCATTTCGAGCATTTCCGAGTGATTGTGAGTGGTTGGTGGTTGTGAGTTGTGATCGTTTGGCAGTTGAAGCTATTGTAGAGCTTTTGCAAAGGTTTCCTTTCCTCTCCTTTCTGTGTTTTAAGGTTGGTGCCTCCTCTCCCTTCGGCTTTCTTTCTTTCTGGTTTTGTGGGTCTTGGGTTGCTTTTGCTTTTGTTTGCTTTCCTTGCGTTGCCTTCTAGTTTTTCGCCCATTGGTGGGTCAGCTCTGCCAGAGGGTTGTCCTCCCTCTGTGCAGGTGTAATCTAGTCTGTATATAGTGTAGGAAGTTGTAAATATTCTGTGCTTTGTCTGGTTTCTTGTAAGTGTTTTCTCTGCAGTGTATATATGTGTAAATTTAGTGTATATTTGTTGTATATCCCTCCAATCTATGTGTATATATCCTTCAACTCTAATGTATATTCTATGTGTATCCTACTTGGTAGCCTAGCAAACTCGCCGTGCTACCTCTGTTGCTGGTTTTTAGTCTGCGAGCTCACTCTGTGCAAAATACCGCCTATTTGAAACTCGACTCTCGACCGGTTTCAAATAGGAAATTTTCTCTCTCCTTCGTAAACCAGTCTGACCTTCATTTATGTCCCATGTGCACATTTAAATCTGTCTAAGTGGCCTTCACTTTTCGTGCATTTAGACAGTTGGCTCCGCCGCCGTCACCATAACTCCCATTTATTACTCACCCACATGGCGCCCACGTGGGTCTGGTGGTTCCCTTTTTGTACACCTCTACCAATAGTTACTTCCTTGGGCTTCGGGTCTCTTTCCATCACCCATCCCGTGTCCTTACTAAGTGTGATAAATTCCTTGACCCGGATGGTCAATTAAATTCCTAAGTTCACAATATATATATATGGGCTTTCTAGAGTTTTTGGACGAAGCTAGATTTTTTAAGGGAAGAAAATGCCATGATGGTAAGGTCTCCAAACCCCAAAATATATGTCTATTAATGGGCTCTAATGATTGCCTTGCCTTGCAGGTTTTTGGAGCAGCAAAATTTGTAGATATATCTGAAGCTTCCGCATCCTCACCACCCGCAAGTCTGGAACTACCCTCCATGGCAAGTACCAGGGTGATAGTTAGATCTAAGTGGGAAAAGGCCCTAGAGAAGATGCCTTTGAGCCTGAAATATGTAAAGGACGGATTCATCGTAGGCTCAAAGATCGAGTCTAAAGTCCAGTTCATCACCGACACCAGTGTTGGAACATGGCCATAAATGCAGGCCTTGGTTAAAGTTATGTACATTCAGTGACAGGCCAGAGATCCTTTGGCCATTCAAATTGGAAACTTTGGGATCCTTAAGGTGGCTTTTTTCTCGTGCTCTATGTAGTCACCAGAGCTTATTCTCACACTTTCAGCACACTATAACACATCTGTCTGGGATGTGATGCTCGTAGCCCCAGAACCAACAGGGTACCCTACTCCCTTGGTGTCCCTTGATCCTGATACCTTCCAGAGGGGCTTGGGGATCCCCTAATTTGACAAACCAGCCATGGTCACCTGGTCAGATGCCTTGGTCCAATTCACTCAGTTGGAGGAAGCGGCCCATATATACATGAATAATCATTGGCTAAAGACCTCGAAGAGGGATCCCAGGAGGATGAAACTGGAAATCCCCAGGGCCAAATTCAAAGAAAGCATCCAAATGGGGATGATAGCCTTATGCCGGGTCTTCAGACAACAACATGCCCGGGAGTTCTCCGGGTGGATGTACTACTATTTGCTAGGTATCAGCATAGGTGAGGAGTATTTTGACTGGGCTACCATAATCTCCAACCATGTGGACTCCTAGTTCCTCCAACTGGCCAAGAAGAAGAATTTTTATATGAGTTCTTATGTCATCTGGGCCCTGGCACAACAACGGTCCCAGACCAATGGGTTACTTACAGAGGGCGTGCTTGGGATCGGCCCCGGACAAAAGGCCCCTTGGGACCACTTCCCACAAATATAATGGGAGGCCAGCTTCCCCAATTTTTTCTGAGTAAATGATGCCTTCATTTACTATCACCTGCTCACACCCACCCGGGATGTAGGATGCCGCCTGTCCACAGAGGCGATGAATTTGGTCTAGAGTTATAGACATTATTATATACAATTCCAGCAGTATACTTATATAAGGGTGACCGGCTTCTCTGGGAAGCCCTACTTGTTGCCCAAACATTGCGAGGACAAGATAATCCTCCTAGAATATTGCAAGCAAATGATAGAGCTGCACACCTTCTTCGCCCTGAAGAAGGTAACAAATATTCCATTCCCAATTACCTATGGGAATTATTCATGCAGTTTGGCCACTGCAAAAGAGGTGCATAATGAGCTTAAGAGCCATAGCCTGGCGGGATTTTACTTAGCGTGGAAACATTTTGATCCACATGGCAAGATCACAGTAGCGCTTCCCCGGGCATTGGAGCCCTACCAATATCACATGGAGGACTTCTGGGAAGATTGCCAGGATGACATGGACGTTCGGGGGTTATACTATACTATGTGAGTGTTGTAATCAACTTGGATGGAATATAATTGGTTATGAAAATTATAAAGTAAATTCTTGTTTGTTCAATACATTGTGCATGAATTAGATGTATATATCATTCATTAGGAGTGCATTAATGGATCTAGAATTGTACTCATTATTATAGATTCAAAATTGGGTAAAGAACCTAAGTCCCCAAGTAAAATGTGCATTGCATCCTTAGTAGAATTCTTGTAACTCTTAACCTATTTGTATCAGTTTGCAAATGATTGATTAGATATTTATGCTAGTAATAAAATAGAATGCATAGTTACATGAAGTTTCATAAAGAGGATGTTAGAATTTAACATATTGTCGGGCTTGAGTGATGGTGTGCATACTCTAACGCATGTAGCATGAAAGATCTTGGATGTCATGAAGTGACTACTCCCTTGAGAATGTGGCTACTCCTAGTCACCTTGTTATGTGAAATGTTTTTATATTGGTTATTCCTTTTGGTTGATTGGTATCTTGTTGTGTTGTATGTGGTCAACATTAAATTTATTTTGAATTTTCTTATAACTGGATTAGTCACCCAAATCTCTTTTCATTGTCTATTTTGTGGCATTAGTCACATTTGATTTATTGTTGGAA
>MU224987.1:269724-283043 GCA_018584345.1 Thuja plicata
TTAGGTGGTATACCTTATGGTATCAGAGGTATATGTAATCTTTATTATTGAGATGTATGTTATTGGGTTCAGATTATGTAAACCTTTATGTCAGTTCTATATTATTGTAATCATAGATTAGTTTGTTTAAGTAATTCTACGTCAAGGAACCCTCGAGAGTTTGTAATCCTTGTTGAGTTGTATTTCATGTATGTCATGTACTTCATTATGTTGCTTCTACATTGTTATCATTATTGTTTGTAAACATTTTAAAAAAAAAATTATTCCGTGAACTTGGTGTCATGTTTAGGTTAAGTTCTCCTGGGTTCCCTGGTGGGGCATTACACTCTCCTCCAAAATTGCTCTCCAAACCTGCATCATAACAATAACATGAAAAATTGATATCTCTCAAATGAGAAGAAGAGGGCTCCTTATAAAGGAAAGTGTGGAGAGGAATGCATCCTCAAGAGCAATGTGGGATAAATCCCTTAAAGGAAAGTGAGAGGAAAAATCCCACCACTTAGGAATATGTGTGGAGAAAAAGGAGTTTTATTTATTTTTTATTTGATTTATTTCCTTTTTTCATCAAAAAGAGAGCTTTAAGTGGGGATTTTATTTATTTAATTAGAAGAGGGATTTTTTATTTTAATTAAATAAGATTATTTAATTAAAAAATGATATTTTAATTAAAAAAGATAAGATTATTTAATTAAAAGAGAGATTTTCTTTTAATTAAATAAGATTATTTTATTTAATAAAAAGGGATTTTCTTTTCATTAAATAAGATCATTTTATTTAATTAAAAGGGGTTTTTTCTTTTAATTAAATAATATTATTGATGAAATGATCAAACCTTAGGAAATATTGAAATAATTGAATTAATTACGATTTGATCAAGGAAATTGATTTGAATTGAAAATATTGCAAGGCATTAATTCAGAAAATTGATAAATTGATTCCGTCATTTGATAAATTGAAGAATGGGGGCCCATAGTCTAGGTGGCCATTTTAGGGTGCATACATTTGCCCCTCTTTGACTAATGTGTGATATTTATGGGAAAACACGTAGTCAAAGAATTCAGTTGAAGTGCAAGATCGATTTGGGATCACAAAACAACCCAGACGTGTGATCGACGAATGGGAACACATCAGGACAAAGATAAGTTGTTTGAAAAATACAAGGTCAACATCCTTGTAAATAGGTAATTGACATGTCCAAGTTAATAATCTCAAGCAAGGTTTCCCCAAGCGGAGCAATTGATAGGATTGATGAAGCTGAATCAAGGATTGAAGTTTGATAGGTACTACCCCCTCATGATCGAAATCAAAATGAGATAGAGGAGAAACAACAAATTGATAAATTTGATCAAATCGAACTAAAGATAAAGTTCTTGATGTAAGATGTAAGATGAAAGATATAAGGATCACAGAACCAAGGTAGATCATAAAGAATGAAAGATTATGCCCCAAGGTTGAATTAGAAGAAAATAAGTGGGGTGAAAGAAAATGGAAGATAGAAGTTTGGAAGAGGTGGAAAGAAATGGAGAGAAGAAAGAGAATTTGCCTTAAGAAAGAGAATGACCCAAAATCAATCGATTGTTTAAGATAGAAAATTTTGATTGAGATCACGAAAGAAGATAAGGAAATGAAGATCAAAACATGACCATAGTTGATTAAAAGTCCACACGCAAGATGAAGGAAAAGCCCTCTCAAACTCATAATGCAGCCTAAAAATGCAAACTAACATGAATTCTAACAATGCAAGCTACATGAAAATGTAAAGGTGTACTTGCAATAGAGCAACTATAACATAGGTTTTTTTTTCATCATTCATTAGATAATGTTAAGGAACGTATTTTCATCATTGGGCCATTATTAATGGACATTGGAAAATCACACAATCATCACCAGTCACAAGCGCAACTATGAAGATATGAATGTGATTTATATCGGATTGGAATGTGGAAAGATTATAACATAAGCATCAAAGACATAAAGGTCAAGATGACTTCAATGTTAGCTTACCCAACTTAATGTATCAAAACCACGCTCGCATCAAGGCATAGATGTCAGGATGACCAGAAGAACGGTTGTGCAAAAAAAATAGTCAAGGATAATGCCTCAAGTCTCCTAAGTGTTACAAGGGAACAAAAATAGACACTCAAGAGTTTCAAGACCACACCCACAAGCAAAAAGCAAATAAAAACATGCCCCAAGTCCTTTAGCTATGCATCCCAGAGAGACTTATTAGACAAGGGCACTCAACAAAAATCAATAATAATTAGCACACAAAGAAAATATCATGACATAGCTCAAGAATTTAGTGTTATGTTTAAAAATTTAAGTGTGTCAACTGATACTGAGTTCCAAGGATAAGAATCGAATGCTTGCAAGCAGGTAAGATCACATAAAAAATTAGGTAAGACCAAACTGATAAGTGTTGAAAAATACTTGATGTCAGGGGTTGTATTAAAAAATACAGTTGGGGTGGTGTTGAAAAACACCATTTGTGAGGCGTCCTAAAGACTAATGCGTCCAAGAGACCAAAGCTAACATAGTTATACCCCCTAGACAAAGACACAGACCAATTCCAAACCAAGGCGACAAAGACAAGGCATGATGGAGAAAGGCTAAGTGTCGAGGACACACGCTAAGAAACATGGGTGCAAAGGCCTTAAGTAGCACCTCTTTCCAGGTTTTCAACATTTGGATTACAATTTTTTTCCTACCAAGGCGCCTGTTTCCAGGTTTTCACTAAGGCACTTTTTCTATTTTTTTTAATTTTTTAATTTTTTAATTTTTTTTTGTATTTTTGGAATATATAATTTTTTTGGAGATACATCAAAGTGCCTATTGCTAGGTTTTCACTAAGATGGTCATTTTTTCAAGACATTTTCTAATTTTTAGAATTTTTGACAAAATATCATTTTTTGGGGGATTTTTTTAGGATCAATAAGTATGTACAAAGGGTACCCCCAGACAGAATGGGCATCATGGATAGAACTTCTTCAAGTGCAAGACATTGATAGGATCAGGGAGCTTCTCTCCCTCTATTGTAGACAGTTATAAGCACCTGAGCCAAATGCTGCTGTGATGATGTAAGGTCCAAGCCAAATAGGTTCAAATTTGCCCTTTTGATCTCTATGTTGTTGATTCTTAGGATTTTTATGTAGGACAAGATCTCCCACTTGGAATTGTCTAGGGCGAACCTTTTTGTTGAAGGCTTTGGACATGCGCTTTTGATAAACTCTCATATGGTCAAATGATGCTTGACATTTTTCATCTAGAAGTTCTAACTCTTGAAGTCTCATGGAACGGTAGTCTTTATCTGTAACTAGACCTTTGAGGGAAACTCTAGGTGAAGGAATCTCAACCTCCAAAGGTAACACTACTTTAGTGCCATATGCAAGGGAAAAAGGAGTAGCCCCAGTAGGAGTATAGATACTCATTCTATAGGCCCCCAAAGCTAGATTTATCTGTAAGCGCCAATCTCTACCATTCTTATAGACTGTTCTATGCAAGATTTTAATAATAGTTTTGTTTGATGCCTTTGCTTGACCATTTCCTTGCGGGAAGTAAATGGAGGACCAATGTTGTTTAATCTTGAATTTCTTGCAGAGTTTTTTAAGGTACTTATTTTTGAACTGGCCTTCGTTGTCAGTGATAATCTCGGAAGGCACTCCATATCGACAGATGATATGGTTCAAAATGAATAGAGAAACTATCTTTCCCAAGGAAACATAAAGTTGGGATGAATCTGCCCAACAAGATCAAAGCCCCAGCGCTGAAATGGCCAATGAGATATAGAAGGAATGAGCTCCCTGCCTGGAGCATGTATCAAGTTAACATGTTTTTGACACTTTTCACATGACTTTGCAAAAGCTACTGCGTCAATCTACATCGTAGGCCAATAGTACCCCACCCTAAGCAACCTTCAGGCCATGGAAAGACCATTGGAATGTTCCCCACAGATGCCCTCGTGGATGTAACCTAACGCTTGGTCAGATTATTCCTTTTCTAAGCATCTAAGAAGTGTTTCATCTAGAACCCTCCTATATAAATCACCAGAGATAAGGGAATGGAAAGAGGCGTTTCAGGTAAGGTTTCTGCATTCAAATCGATTAAAGGTTTTAGGAGTAATATCATCACGAAGGTATGAGTAAATGGCACCGTAACATGATGACTCACGACCAACAAGGGTACATATGACATGACTTTCTTGGGATTCATAGATAGGATGATGTAGCTCTTCCACCAGGAATTCAAATCTAGATTCATGTTGCTCTAACTGATGGAGTGAAGCAAGTGTAGCCATAACATCAGCTACTTTGTTTTTTGCTCTAGGGATTTGTTGAAATGTAAAAAAGGTGAAGTATTATTTCAAGGAATCAACCATTTGCTTGTAAGGTACCGGTTTCTCATTTTTTGTTTGATATTCATCATTAACTTGGCTGATTATCAGCTGTGAATGCCCATAGATGTGTAACTCTGTGATTCTCCATTCTATGTCCATCTTAAATCCATTTGTTAAAGCTTCATACTCAACAATATTGTTTGTACATGGGAACAATAACTTGTAAGACTTAGGAATCATGTACCCATGAAGAGAGACAAACAACACACCAACTCCTGAACCATTTTGCATAAAGGATCCATCAAAGAGCATCTTCCATGTTCTTTCAGTCCTATACATGAGGTGCTCACCTGGGAAGTCAACTTGAATAGGTGCAGTATCTTGCAATGGGAAATCAGCCAATTGATCTGTTATGGCTTGTCCTTTGATTACTTTACGCTCAATGTACTCTATGTTGAATTCTAAAAGTATCATCATCTATTTAGCAAGTCTACCTATGAGGGCAGCCTTACCTAGCAAATACTTGAGTGGATCTATTTTTTCTATGAGGTGTATAGTGTGCACAAGCATGTAATGTCACAACTTTTGGGAAGCAAACACAACTGCAAGGCAAGATTTCTCAATGCTGGTGTAGTTAACTTCATATGAAATAAGAGTGTGGCTAATGTAGTATATTGCTCTTTCTTTCCCATATTCATCAAGTTGAGCTAGTAATTCCCGCATGGAAAATTATATCGGTGAAATGTATAGAATAAGTGGTTTCCCTGGGATGGAGGCATTAAAATAGGAGGATTTGCCAAGTGTTTCTTGATTTGATCTATGCTCTTTTGACAATCCTCATTCCAAACACATTTGACTCCCTTGTGTAAGCTCTTGTTGAAGGGTTGAGCTCTTTCTGCCAACTTTGAAATGAATCTCCTTATGGATTGAAGATGTCCTTGAAGACTCCTCATTTGACTAATGTTTCTAGGAGGTGGAAAATCTATGATATCTTGGACTTTTTTAGGGTCTACCTTTATTCCTCTTGCTGAAATGATGAATCCTAGTAGTTTTCCAGAGGTGACTCCAAATGCACACTTTTTAGGATTTAACCTTAGTTGAAATTGTTCCATGCGATCTAGAATCACTTCTAAATCATCTAAGTGTGTATCTCTCTTCTGAGACTTGGCCAAGGTGTCATTCATATAATCTTCCATGTTTTTATGCATCATGTCATGAAAAATGGTTGCCATAGCTCGTTGATAGGTGGCTCCTACATTTTTTAATCCAAAAGGCATAACGTTCCAACAATAGGTATCCCATGCACAAGTGAATGTAGTCTTTTCTTGATCTTCAGGAGCTATCTTAATCTGATTGTACCTGGCAAAACCATCCATCAAGGAATAAATCTCATAACCTGTAGTCATATCCACTATCATGTCTATATCAGGAAGTGGAAAGTCATCCTTTGGGCATGCTCTATTGACATCTCTAAAATCTATGCAAACTCGAATGGATTTGTCATGTTTGGAAACTGGGACAATGTTTGATATCCATTCAGCATAGGCAATAGCTCTTATGAATCCTGCACCAAGGAGTTTTTCTAATTTTTCTTTGAATAGGAGAGCTATGTGAGGATGCATCTTTCTCAACTTTTGTTTAACTGGTTTGAAACCTGGAGCTATGGACAAGTGATGCATGATAAGATTAGTATCCAACCCTGGCATATCTAAATAAGTCCATGCAAAGTTGATCTTCTTTTTCTGTTAAAACTTAGTGTAGGCTTATTTTTCTTGTGGTGACAAGGATTCAGCCAAGTGTACGATCTATGGAGCCTCATCTGTACCCAAATTGACTGCTTGTGTTGGTTCAATAAGCACCGAAAATCTATCTTGAAAGTAGCTAGGGAGACAATCAAGTACCTCATGCTTAGGCACCTCAGAGAGGTTTTCACCCTTGGATACGTCATTTATTTTTACTTTTTTTTGGTTCTGACACCGCCACACAGTGGTTTTCTCCATCAGAACTCCTATTCTTTTGATTTTCTTTTCTTTTTATTTTGTGACTAAGGTACTTGATGTTTGGCTTGGTCATGCTGGTAGCTAGTTCACTGGTGGAAGAGGCTATAGGTTCAATACCATTAAGTAACATGTTATCTCATAATCATTTTGAAATGTTAAGAGCTCAAGTTCTTGATAACGTTGGGACCAATTGATGAGGTCAGGATGAACAAGCAGTAATTCAACGACTGGTTCAAGGTTGTAAATGTGAATGATATCATCTTTGGTGACTGAAGAGTCAGAATCTGTCAAGTATCCTTCTAAGCTACCTGTTGACGGGGTTTTGTTGACCGGGTCCATCAACAGTCATAAATTGTCACCGAGCACTGGGGTACCGGCCAACTTTGCCTGCAAAGGTTATCTGGGGAAGTGAGATTCCCTGGACCTCCAAGCACCTGGGTGTCAGGTCACGACAGTGTGGGGCTCAGTTGGGATAAGTGACTGTTTTCAAGGGGGATAGCTGGTTTCTTCAACTCATTCTCTCCAGGGATTCAAGAAGGTGAGGTTTCTCTAGGCATTCTACACTTAGCAAATAAACTGAAAAGATTTTGCAGGGTTAGAAATTTCTCATCTACTTATAGTTATGTTTAAACATCCCATACATCAATAATGCTCTTATATACTATACTAAATATTGAAGAAATACACAACCATGAATCCATATTTGGTCAGTAGAAAGGGAAAGGAGGTTGTTAATCTACTAACAATATCAGGGCAGAAGACATGAAGAACATAAAACATGAAATACCATTAACTCAGAAGATCGAATGCCAACAACATCATTGCAAGGACTCTCCCTTCTTCATTAATATTTCTTCCAGCTAGCATTGGTGTGTGATACAATGGTGGCTCTAGGGGAGCATCTAAATATTAAAAACTTAAACAATGGAGCATTAAGCTCTGCAACTGAAATGAAAATACCACTTTTCTATTACTGTGGACAGCAAAATTATCAATTTTTCCGACCCTTGGAAAAGGGCCAGACTTACTATTTATACACATTTTCATCTAACCCTAACCCTAACCCTATTTTACATTAAACTGCAATAAAATATATTATCTGGGGGCCGGTACTACCTGCACCACCCTAAAAAAGACCTTGAGACAGAATAGGCCTGATATGTCAGAAGAATAAGACAATAAGGTAGAGTGGAAGAATCAGCCTCGAGAAGAGAGCTAGGAAAGAAAAGGAAGAAATCTGACCCCTGGGGATTGAGGCTACATGCCTCATAAATGGGAAATGTGACACCCTATCTCCAATGTGCCAAGTGTACATCCAAAGCGGCACCTCGAGAAGACCATCTGTCAAAAAACCAACTGTTGATCTGATGTTCCTTGATATAGCCAACTACCCTTTGAAAGTCTTTATTAACTACTTCTGAAAGTGACTGGTCAGCCTCAGGGACCGGGACACGGATCACTCAAAAGAATACAAAATTTAGGATCCGGGACTCTAGGATCCGGGAACTTACATTCTGAAAGAATAAAAAATACAAAATGTTTGGGTTTTCTCCGGCCTCCGGAGAAAATTTATTGTTTCTTGTTGTCATTGAAGGTTTGAAGAAGGTGGGAGATTCCATCCTCATCAATTTCTCTCAGGCCAGACCGCTGGTACTTAGCCACCTCAATTTGTTCCCCTAGCTCCAGAACATTATTCTTGAACTCATCAGCCATTTTTGTCGCGTCATGGCCACTAAGGATCATGTGAGTTAGCCCTGTCATTTGAGTCCCATCCAGTCTCTCCAGGGATTGATATCTGGACTCCATTAATTCATCAAACTTACCCAAAATGTACTCCTTTGAAGTGCATGTATCAGTGCTGAATGGGTCAGCTCCAGAGACCTTTGTGACAAATGCCTTGTAAATATTTGAAGAATACTGAACTGTGTTGACTTTATCATGCAGAACCCCTACCAGTTGCTTGAGTACCTCCAATGTGAGGTCAAGTCTGGAGTGCTGGGTTCTCAAAAAATCAAATGATTCTTCTCCCAGAATCCCGGACTCAGGGACCATCTCTTCCCCAAGGCTGAGGAGCTCTTCTAGTTCTACCTTCCATGCCTCGTAGTTTTCCATATCACCCTCCCATATGTTAAGGATGGTTTCTGCCTGATGCAGAACATGTTGAGCCACATATAGATTCAGAAGGGTAGATATTAGGAAACGTCGGGTGTTCCCCACTTATAGAGCGACCCACTCATCGACCGCTTCGGCCTTCTTCTTCATTGCCCGCAGGGAGTCGATGTCGCTCTGGGGTAATGGCGCGTTAGATGTGGAGGCCTCCAGAGGAATGGCACTAATAGGGCAGGCCAGCTCGGTAAGCAATCCCATAAGGTTCGTTGTCTTTTCTTTTTCTGCTTTGAGCCTTTGGGCCTCCTTTTCATATTGGGCCTCCACGACTATGGTTGCCTCCTTTAACAGGTTCACTTCACCCTGTTTCCCCCTTTTCCCTAGTGATATCTTTGTGATAGCATAATCTTTGGCCTCAACAGTTGCCTCATCAGCATCTGGGGGAGGTGTTGCAACAACAGCAATTATTTCTCCTCCCGGCCCGGTTTGAAGAGTATGAACCGTCTGGGCTTTCCTGGCCTTTGGTGGGCCCTAGACCTAAGCCATCATTTCAGCTAGGGAGAGGTGAGCTCTAGGGGTGGATGGAGCTTTTCTCTTCTTGCTTTCAACTAACCACTGAGGTGGCAGGGTTGGCTTGTTTGCCAAAGTCTGTTCTTTCAATTCTTCCCTAGTGTCCTGTTGTTGTTCTTCCTCAGTGGTGTGGGTCTCACCCGCCCCTTTCTCTTTATCTTGGGCTTTGTCAGAAACATTTCCCCTGGTGATGTTGATTGAAAGAGAGATCAATGCTTCTTACTAAAGCATACAACTTGCTACGAACACCATTTGTTTTTAAAGAGATCAATTTTTCTACTTTATTTCCCGAGGAACATATTTTGCACAAATGTGGAGCTCTAGATTGTGTAACCCACAGTGTTTATTGGTTTGAAATCAGTCTTGATTGTGATTAAAAACCAATATATGAAGCACCAACCCTTTTGGTTGTGGACCGAGTCTCAGGTATGTAATTAAGGGACATTTCATAGGGAGGATGAAAAGTTGGGACCATTTCCATGAATAGGCTAAATGTACATCACCGATAACATTACTCATGCTGTTCCCTATTAGTGTATTTTTGAAATCAAATTCACAAGTTGAACTATCTATTTTAGTAATCAATTGAATCCAATATAATGGAACATGATCAATAGTCATGACGATGAAGCATGATGTATTGGAGATGGTTGTTTCATCTCAAAATGGATCTTTGGAATGTGTCACCAATTCAAATGTTGATCAGTGAATAGTGTAAGCATCCGAGACTCATATTATGAAAATAGAACCCACGTCACCAAGGGAAGTTGTGAATGTGAAGTAACATAGACTCCCTCAGTGTAGATGGTAATAATCGACAATGACAGGTGTTAAAATTGTATTCACCATGCATTGAAAATTAGTCTTGATTCCGCTACCTCATTGACAACTTCCTTGATATGGTTTATGTCATGGTTGTGTGGTGACCCTGGATAAATGATAGTTGGAGCGGTCTTCAATGTTGGATTGCAAATGGGCCCTAAGCATAATATAGGTTGAAGCTAATTATCAGAGTGCAATCACAAGGATTGAGCCTGCGACATCATATGGAAAGATGTGAAATTTCTTGTGAATTGCTTGACGAAATGTCAATGCAAAGAATAAAGATACCCGAGTTGATTTTCATCATTGAAAGGTGCAAATATGGGGAGTTCTGAAAAATGTTTGACAAATTGTCAATATGGTTTAGATATTTCAATATGTGCCAAGGGGAGAATCTATATAAAGAAGCACAGAGTAGTCGGACAATTGTAGAATTGAAGGTCAATACATTCATAGCCACTACAGGGGCAAGGCAAGAAAATATTGATATGAGAGATGTAAGCATGCCAAAATCCATCGAACACCATAAGAGCCCCATAATTCATGATTTTGATAGCGATTGAAGAATGTGTAAAGACCAATCGCCAAGTTGGAGAGAGATTGAAATAAGAGACAGTAAACATAATTATATTACATGTTTTTGAACTCCACTTCCCAAGCTGCATGGAGCCTCATTGTGTGACCGCTAATCAAATCCTACATATGGAGATACAGGTAACATGCGCACTCTATTTGACAAAATGTCAATGCATGACATGCCCATAACAAAGTAGCTCATTCCATAGGGAATTAGTGACATCAAAGACACATTGAAACATTCAGGATACAATAATTGGGAAATGCTTGACATCAACCTTGAGAGCTTGGCACATCCATGAGAATGCAACATCTTATTCTTCATTTTCGGCACCCAGTTCATAGTCTAAAGGGAAGAAGGTTACCAAATTGAAAATAAAGGATAGAGTGAAATGATTAATTAAAATCATTTTCAAGAATCGGTTATGAATGAAAAACTCAAAATTTCAAGGGAGATTATTTATGAAAAAGAGACTGTTTAAAATAATCACTGATAAAATTCATCTGAAAGAAAGGAAAATATATATGCAGCAGAATCGGAGGAGCAGGGTCTTTTTTTCTGTCGGGTGTTTGGTGGCTACTGCGGGGAAAGTAGAATGCTTTTTGTATTGAATATAGTAGAGAAGGATGAGGAGGATTTAATATAATTTATTTTTTGAATAGTTTAGATAGCTGGATAGGGTTGTAGGGGCAAATAATCATCATGTTGTTATTCTTGTTATGTATTTGAAGTAAAGAGAAGGTTTTTCCATTCCAGATCTTGTGGTTTGATTGTTTATCTTTCTGATTGAAATCAATCTTGTGGTTATTTATTTCTTGTCCAAACATAGTTCTGTAATCATGTTAAGCCAATAAAGATACTGGTTTGTGTATTCATGTTTTGTGGATTAAGGTATTTAAATCACTTTGATTTCTCTGCAATAGGGAGGATTTAGTGAGTGATCTTGTGGTCATTTGTTTTTAGTTCTTCCTCTAATTATCTATCTGAAAATGCATTCATTTTATAGTGATGAGTGAATGCCAAAAGCCTCATGTCTTTTGGTTAAAGATGTAATCATTGCAATTCATTGAATATCTTTTAGAAGGGAGCTGAGCCTTTGTATCAAAACTTAGAGAGTGTTTGCATGTATCATTGCAAATAGCTCAACTGTTAGTTTAGTTGTCTTCTTGTTATGGGCATTTAGAGGTCATTTGTAAAGATATTTCAAGATGACAAATTTGTTTACTAAAAATAGTTTTCCTGGTTTGTTTAGTGAGATGATTTCTTTGGTACAACTACTATATTTACATAAGATGCTATGAAGGTACATATGATTTATTTGATGTCTATAGTTGATCTATGTCAATGTAGATAGGTTCACATATTGATATGAGTGATCTATGAAATATTTATCAGAGTGTGGTATTTTGGTTGTTCAGATAGTGATAATGTTTCAGTTATTAGATCGGTGTGGATCAATTATGCAATATTCTTTGTTGCTAACCTGTTGGCTAGTTCAAGGCATGAATTTGAGTCCTCATCTCGAGTGGTTCTAATGAAATTAAGTTTTTCCATTAGTACACTTAGTGAAAAACATTGATAGAGACCATCGGTATAGCTACCTGAAGAACAAAGTATGTAGCTAACCGACACACAGAAGAGAGGATACCCGACGAGATAAAAAGTGCTAAGTATGGAATTGCCTGATGAACACTAACAAGTGTTGTACCAATGAATTAAATAGGACATCACCGATGGGTCAATGACATAACACAAAAATCATCACTGATGATACAGTTTTGAGAACAAAACCGATGGAGTAGAAAAGGCTACTCGACGAACAGTTGAAGAAAGGAACACTGACGGAGAAGAAAAACAACAAACTGACAGAGCAACCCGACCACCAGAACCGACAGTCAGTTAGAGAACCTGCAAATAGTGGATCTGACTTTTACATGTCAGACAAAGCATTGTAATTCTATTTATAGAGTTTTAATTTGTTTTAAATCATTACTTGAGGGTCAAGCAAGCATAATGTAAATGTTTTAAAGCATCCTAACAGATCTAAAACATATCTAACTAAAGATCAAGGTCAAGTTGTAAACCTTGGATCTATAGTTAACTTGCGAAGCATGAATCAAGAATAGAGATAAAATCTAGTATAAATAGATGTTCAATCAATTGTGAATTATGGATTCATTATTGTTGATAGCCACGAAGAGCATCTAAGGAGAAAAAGGCATAATTCATGCAAATTCCATAAAAAGATTATAACCAGTTATCAAGAACACATAGAGGCTACCGATGTGCAGAGAAAGGTATTACTCAATCATGAAAAGATGATTACTGATACATAGGAAGCTTTATTGGATCTGTTATTAGCAATTAGAGAATGCATACATCATCAAATCAAAGACTTATGTAGTTGCTTTCTAACAAGTGCATCACATCTAAAATCCTTTTGTAGAAGGTGGACTTAACAGTTCTTTACAAATCTCTTAACAGAGTGCACACTTAACAGTGTTGCTTGTAATGCCCCTCCAACCCTCACAAAACCCGATTATACTTGTTGGAAGTTTGAGACTTTTATTTTCTACTAATGATTCTAATCGAAGTTAGTAGTCCAATCTATCTCATCTCCCCGTAAGTGTTTGATGTATATTTATCTTTGAGTAGTGATGCCAACTATGTGTTCATGATATTTTAGGAACATTGTGTTATGAAACAATTTGATATGTTGTTGTGTGAGGAGCTTCCCTTTTGATGGTTTGAGTACATTGGGATGAATTAAGTTGATTAAGATAATTTTATGACTATGTTCTGGAGGGTGTATATATGTTATTCAAATCTCCATAAAGATTAGGTTCTTTTTATGATTTACCTAATCATATTTAACATCCTTGTAGGATTTTATGTACAATTGTGATGATAA
>MU224987.1:313558-325700 GCA_018584345.1 Thuja plicata
ATGTAGACCAAAGGTACATGTGGTAATGTTGTGGTGTAACCAATGAAGCTCATTAAAGTGGTTAAACTAATTACTGTATGGGATGGTGTAAACTCATTTTAAGCTATTTGGAATGAATCTATACATCTCAACCACCAGTTATTTCATCCACTCTAGGGAGTTCTGTTAAAATTTTTAAGAATATGGTTTAAAAGGTTACCCTACACTGTATTACAAGACGACCTATAACCTCACCCAGTTTAGAACTTAGAAGGTTATTTTTTTATCTTTCCAAATTGCCAATCTAGTTGATCATGGTTGAGTGATGTGGCAGGCACAATAATTGTTGTACTAATGATGCCACAAGTTCAAGCTCCCACTAAAATATATTTCAAATCTAAAAGATAATCTAAGCTTGATGACGTATTCCCCTTGCTAATTGAAACATATTTTAACTAAGGTTGCTAGAATTGTAGGTGCTGGTGCTAATGATCTTCCCGTGTAGGTCTATAAAAGACCATAAAATTTGGAATGCAGAGTTGGAAAATTCTTAAGTTGTCAAATATACAATTAGAAATAAGAGAATAACAATTTTATAGCTTGTTTCTTCTCTCTTAAAGAACCTCAAGGATAGAAAGGGAAGGTTGAGAAAGAAGTTACACAGAATCCATCCAGGCTGATGTAAGTAGGGGCAAGCACAGATCCATTGTGAAACATCATCTTCATAGGTAATATCTTCAAGACATGTAATATCTGTTATAACTCAGAATGATTACAACAGTTTGTATTTTAAATTGCAAATTGCAGAATTCTTCTTGAGGACAACTTAGAGACAAGATTCTCTCTTAAAATTGCTAAAAACTAGGAGAGATGCACCTTTACATATATCCATTCAGACAAATATTCAAATATGATCTAGAGATCTTCATTTTGTTATATTATTTATGAAAATCCATTGAACATGAAATGGTCATCATTTAAACTCTCGTGGATGAAGTCAAAGATTAGCATAAATCTTTCGATCATGTTTCACAATTCTTTTTCCTTCCATTTTAAATTCTATAAATTTTATGATTCTTAATGTGAGGCTGGATAGTGGATTCTAAAATATTTGAATCAAATTTATTCTTTCTGCTACAACTAGATGAATTTGGTATGCGCCAATCAGGTAACTAATTCTGGGCCTGCCAAATTTGTCGTTGTAGTTAATTCCAACAATTATCATAGGTTTCATAGTGTTTGGATCATCCTTAGGATTTCTAGCATCTGTGTTCTGATTCTGTTCAACTTTCACTTGTGTTTTTGTCCAATTTTGCTTTTATGGTGTATGTGTGAGCATGCCTAAAAATATTTCATTACTTGTACATTTGATAAACTATGAAGTTGGTCTGGTTTTCTCAATCAAATTGATGGAGGACATTATTCCTGATTCAGTTCAAATAATGCCTCAGTAATTATGTGGCTTTTGCCCCTGAAAAACTTGAGGCATCAATAGGTGAGGAAATACAGACCCTATTGGAAAAAAGCATCACACCATGTAAGCTCTGTTATCAACTTATCTCTAACAGTGGCTCCAAATTTTGACATAATTTATAACTTACAAAATCTTCTAACGGACATCTTAGAGTAAGAAATTCCTCTCTAGGTTTCTAAATTTCTATAATCTAGGGGAGGCATATCCTTACAGAAATTCAATCAGACAAATATTCAAACATGACCTAGAGATCCTTTTGATTTCCTTTAGGTTATTCATGAACACTTAATGGACATGAATAGTATCCATCAAGAAATGTCCCCAAATGTAATGTTTGATATTGCATCTCCTACAATGTGCAAGTTTCAACCTTTTGAAAATACTTCCTTTTATGTATTTAGGAGTTGAGCATCTTTTGGACATGACAAAAAATCTATAGCTGATTTCAGTGTGAATAGATGATTTGGAAAATCCAAGCAGAATCATATGCAGGAGTGATATTCTTGCAAGAATTATCTGGTAGTACTAGGCAATACAATCTTAAACTAATTTTTTCTTTTTCCTTTTTCCTTTTCTTTTTCTTATAGAATTTGATTGGTTTCGACATTTGAAACCCTACTATGCCTTTATGAAATTCTTGGTGTGATGCCATAGTCCAACTATTTATAATGGTTCTTTCCTAGGTTGTCGATTTAGCAACATTCAAGGATTTAGATCATTTAAAGCAGGTTTTGGCAATATCTTTTCTCCACCAATATTTTGTGATATTTTCTTTTTCATGGCAAGTTCTTGACTGGAAAGATCATGTATCTGTATTCAATGCTTAAAGATGCCTCATTCAATTTGGTTTGTTCCATCTTTTATTCTTAATTTTGACATTCTTAAAAAGTGTTAGTTGGGCTCTCTCCCAATATCTATGGAAACATGATTATTATCTTTTCTATTTTCTTTTTAGAATACTGGAAGGTTTATTCTTTTGACTAGTTGTTATAAACCTTCACCACATCATTGGAACAATACTTTTAGACTTTTGGTCATTACTGAATGGAACTAGAGGTGCAAAAAAATACTTTCTAGATTAATCATTGAGGAGATGTATGTGCAAGTGAATTCATTATTTACGGTTATAGAAAAGTATAAACAATAAAACATATTGTAACATGAGGTTTATCTAGGGAAAATATCCTCATGAAATGATCATAAACAAGGAGTACCACATAGTGAATATAAATAAAAAAACAAATAAAGAGAGATCAAACACTTCGTACAATGCCTTGAAGGTAATAGCAATGATGCCCTAGCTCTCAAAGCTCGTGGGTCATCAAGCATTCAAAATGAAAATAAAGATGTAAACAATGCCAATATTAAACAATGAGCTCATAAACAATGCATGATGCCCTAGCTTGCAGCCCGCGAGCCATCAAGACATTACCTCATGAAATGATCATAAATAGGGAGTACCACATAGTGAATATCAACAAAAAAATAAATAAAGAGAGATCAAACACTTCACACAATGTCTTGAAGGTAATAGCAACAATTCTCTAGCTCTCAAAGCTCATGATTCATCAAGCATTCCAAATGTAAAGATGTAAACAATGGCAGTATTAAATAGTGAGCTCATAAATAATGCATGATGCCCTAGCTTCTAGCTCACGAGCCATCAAGACATTTCCTCATTAAATGATCATAAATGGGGAGTACCACATAGTGAATATCAGAAAAAAAACAAATAAAGAGAGACCAGACACTTCACACAATGCCTTGAAGGTAATAGAAATGATGCCCTATCTCTCAAAGCTCGTGGGTCATCAAGCATTCCAAATGCAAAGATGTAAACAATGCCAACATTAACATTCATATTGCGCCATTAAATCAAAAAATTCCATAAAAATGAAATTGAGTTAATGAGAATACAAACCTTGAATTCCTACCTCAAGTCGTGGCTGCCATATACCAAGATTCCAATCTTCCACAGTTAGGGCCCTCTTCGCACACGACGGTATGCAGTCATGAAAATTAGAAATGAGCCTTTCTTTATTTTTTTTTTTGTTTATAATCACGCGGGTGTCAAAATTACAATGGTACCATCGCTATTATGACAACATCGAGGGAACTTGGAAAAAAAATACAAAAATCACACACAAATGGTAGTGCCGTCGCAAGTTGGCGTCGAAATTTGACCCCAAATGTTGTAGTGGAAATAAGAATGAAGTTGAAATGTTTGAGATCAGACAGAGGTGGTGAGTTTACTTCCATTGAGTTTACTACTTTTTGTGAAGAGAATGGAATAAAGAGATAAATGTCTGCTCAATGAACCCCACAACAAAATGACACTATAGATAGAAGAAATAGAGCTTTTCTAGACATTACATGAACCGTGATGATTGAAGGAAATATTCTGTGAATCTACTGAAGACAAGATGTTAGCACTTAGTATACACATTGAGTTGAGTTCAAATCAAGCAAGGAACTGGTAAGAAACCTTATGAACTTTGGTATAGTCATATTCCTACAGTGAAGTATTTTATAATTTTTTGATGCAAATGCTAAATCAAAAGAGATGAAGACTTAGGAAATTTTTATCCTAGATGTGATGAGGGAATATTTCTTGGTTACTCTTCTAAAAGAAAAGCATACAAATGTTATAACCAGAGGTTGAAAAATGTAATTAAAAGTGAAAATGTAAAAGGCAATGAAAATTATCAGAAATAGGCCAGATCTTGCAGATACGAATCCAATGATGAAGAATAAAATTAGACTGTGCAAGCACAAAATCAGAATCAAAATCATAATCAGAAGGGATCGGTAGAACATACTGAAGAAGATGCAAATGAGGAAGAAGTGGAAACACAAGAGTCTTCTACAAAACAAAAATATGAAGAATCCTAGTTATGTAAGGTTGAATCATTCAGAAAATAAAATAATTGGTGATAGGAATCATGGTGTCCATACTAGAGGAAGAATTTCTAGAAGTAAAATTTATTTGATTTCTAATATTGAGCTTAAGGATGTTGATGAAGCATGTAAAGGTAAAAGTTGGGTTAAAATAATGGAAGAATAATTGGAACATATTGAAAATAATAAGACATAGATTCTTGTTCCTAGACCTAAAGAAAAAAATTTGATCAATTGAATGAAGAAGGTGAAGTGGTTCAGAACAAAGCCAAAAGCACAAGGGAAACTCACAGATGAAAGGTATTGATTTTGAGGAGACCTTTGCTCCTGTTGCTAGAATTGAAGATGTTAGGATGTTTCTTACATATTCTACTTAGAAATATTTGAAGGTATATTAGATGAATGTTAAGTCTACATTCTTGAATAGACAGTTGGAAGAGGAAGTCTACATTGAGCAACAAGATGGTTTTCCTTTGACCGGTGAAGATGACATGGTTTTTCGATTGAAGAAAGAACTTATGGATTAAAACAAGCACCTAGAGCTTAGTATGCAAGGTTAGATAAGTATTTGCTGACACTTGGATTTAGTAAAGGTACTACTGATATTAATTTGTACATCAAAATTGACATTGATAACTTTTTGATTGTTGAAGTTTTTATGGATGATATTATTTTTGGTGGAAATGACAAGTTGAGTACAAAATTTACTAATGAGATGCAGAAAGAATTTGAGATGTACATAATAGATAAGATGAAATTATTTTTGGGTCTCCAAATTACATTAATTGATAAAGTTATTTTAATAGCTCAGCCCAAGTATGTGAAAGAGTTGAATTTTTTTTGGCATAGATGATTCAAAGCTTGTTGGTACTCCTATGATTTCTGGTTGTAAATTGACAAAGGATGATGATTCACCGAAAGAAAATCAGACTAGATACAGATTAATGAGTGGTGGGGTATTATACTTGACAAAAACTATACCAGATATTATGATTTTTGTTTACATTGTTGTTAGATTTCAAGTAGAACTAAAGGAATCACACATTTTTTCTGTTAAGAGGATATTTAGATATTTGAAAGGGACAACTGATTCTGGTTTACGGTATGGAAAGGATGATGATTATACATTGAGTATATTTAATGATGCAGATTGGGAAGGTAATGTGGTGAAAGCAAAAACACAAGTGGTGGATCATTCTTCTTGGGTAAGAGATTATTTTCATGGGCTAGTAAGAAAAAAAATGTATATCACAATCTACTGTTGAAGTTGAATATGTTGTTGGTGCTATTAATTATACATAAGTGATATGGATGTAGAAAATTTTGAAAGATATCAGAATACGTATTAATGAGGCTATTGGTATCTATTCTAACAATTCAAGTGTTATTAATATTTTAAAGAACCTTGCATTGCAAAGACAAAATATATTTCTATCAAATATCATTTCTTGAGAAACAATGTCATTGAGAAAGAAGTCAGATTGGAGTATGTATCTACAAAAGAGAAGATTGTAGATATTTTCATGAAGCCCTTGCCAAAGGATACTTTTGAGTATATCCTGTTAGAGTAAAAAGATATTTCCATGTTCACTTATTAATTAAATAATTATAGATTTAATTGTTTAAGTCACCTTTTTATGTCTTGTTCACTTAAGCTAAAATTTAGGCATACAATAATTAATTCTTTATTAATTATTCATGGAACCTAGGTTTCTCCACCTTCTTGGTGTTCGATCTCCTTTATAAGGATTGATCTCTTTGTATTTTATCATTCTCTCTCTGAATGAACATTTTTTCGTTCGGAACATTCTTATCTCCAAGCTTCTCTTTTGTGATAGGTTTTTGCATGTAGTGGATCTTGGTGGTTGAATTCTATAAATTCTAGCATGGTATCAGAGCCTTGCTATTGCAGCCCATTCTTGAGTTTTTGAAGCTTTGGAGCTCTGAGGGTTTCAAGTTCTTTTTAGTATTTTCTGTGTGGATCTAGGGGAAAATTTATTTTTGGAGCACTTTGAGTACAAACTGACCTCACGGTTGAGCTCAAAAGGCCCAACAAACCTACTTTTCATATAAAGCATGACCTTTTTGGCCAAAGTAGCATTATGAGGGAAATTATTTTTACCTATTCTACCCTGGCACGAAAATTGAGAAAAAAATTAAAAAAAATCAAATTTTAATTGATTTATTTTTACCTATTCAACCCTAGCATGAAAATTGAGAAAAAAATAAAAAAAAATCAAATTTTAATTGATTTTTAATGTTAAAAATAACACAACTAGTGTAAAAAGAAAGTGGCCACTGCAGTCCACCACGGCCATTTTGGAAGCTCCATCGATAGTTAACCTCGAGCCCTCCACCACTGCCGGCCACTTTGGAAGCTCCGTCAATTGTGCACCTCAGTCCCTTTGCCACCACCCAATAGGCTTCCCCAACACCTCCACCCCGCCACCACCTTGGCAGCTCTGCCAGCTCCTCTGGCCCACCACCTCTACCCAGGGGGCTCTTAAGCCCCGCAACCTTTTACAGCCCCCGGTTCTCCAATGATGGTCACATCAGTGACCAGGGGCTTGAACATCAGCCCCCTACATGTACCATACGCCTAGGGGCCCATTTTTTTAAGCCCTATGGGCTAAAACATTTTTTTGGAGCCCTTTTTTACCTTCACTTGGTTTTTTGGCTCTATCTGGAGCAAGCAGAGGCCAATTTTTGACTTCCATATATGGTTGGAAAGCTCTTTCCAAGGCAGAAATTTTTGTGAAGGCTAGATTATCTCATTTTACTATTTGACTGGCCTTTTTTCCAATCAAAGATGGGACTTCTTTTTAGCACTTCCCAGCCTCTACATTGAGCATATAGACTCCATTTTTGGCTCACAAACATGCATCAGAAAGCTCTTGATGAGCCCACTTCAGATCTAAGATATTTTTGGGGGAAATTCAACCAGGTATTTTACCCATTTATTCTGTAGCCTTATTTCAGTGTTTTCTCTTCTAGCTTCTCAGTTATACTGGGGTTTGGTTTCTCTCTCTATGGGGGGAGGGGTGTTTCTTTCTAGTTTTTCTATCATTTATCTCAACAAAACTAGAACACTTCAACACATAAAACAAATCCTTCTATGTCTTCTATCTAGTTCTGAAAGAAAACATAAAATAAAGTAGGCTTAAGGTACGATATGGAAGATTCAACATCAGTTGAGCTTCTCACACCACATAATTATCATTTGTGGAAATCCCGTATGAATAGGCTTGTTCGGTCACACAGGTTATGGTCCTATTTGGATCTTATTCAGCTAGTTTTGACTCATCCTTATGAGGTCATGCAACACAGGAACACGATGGATGAGGCCATAGGTGTTATTTCTTTGCATATTTTAGATAGTTTTCTTTTTCACCTTGATAGTTGTGATACTCCTATTGAGATGTGAGAGAAGTTTTAGAATCTCTTTGGCATAGTAAATGAGTTTTGCGGTACTTTTGATTGAAGTAGAATTGATATCCTTGGCTGCTGAGACATTCTCCTCTATTCACGATTTCTTAATGAAATTCAAATCTACGAGGTCCCTCTTACATATTTGTGGAAAGAATAAGACAGATACCAAGTGTATCTATCTGATACTTTGCAAGCTTCGTGGTTCTTTTCAAATATTCTCTTCTATATTCCATTCTACCATGGATACTTTACGTCCAAGATTTACCATGCCTACTTTTGATGTATTTTGTGATCATTTGACTTGTGAGCAGGCAAATATATTTCAGCTTGATTCTCTTAATGGATCACAAAACCATACATTGGTAGCTCACCCATCTTTAGGGAAGCAGGAGCAAAAACAAAAGTCATCAACCACAGAGTCCAAGAAGGATTCTAGTTCTTAGTACTCCTTTGTCTCACCTTCTCCTAAGGGGGAAAAATTTAATACAAAAAGACCAAAGTGTGCTTATTGTAAACAAGGAACTCATGATGAGTCTCATTGTTATGAAAAGAAGATAGATGGATATGAAAAGAAAATTTCTAATTTTTAAGCTCTTCTTCAGAAGAGCCACATTGATATTCCTTCTTCTTCTACTTCTCACGGGTCTTCTTCTTCATCATCACTTTAAATAGATAGAAAGGACATAGGAAAGGGTCATGCATTATGTGCAACTACTATACCTCCCTCTTCTAGATGGCTATTGGATTTAGGTGCTTCACACCATATGACATCTTCTCAGGGTTTATTCTCTTCTTTTTGTTAGTAATAACTGAGAGGGAGGTGAATCAATGGCCTCAAAAATTATCCTTTAAAATTTAACCACCAATCAATACACCTAAGATTATTAAGTCCCTACAAGATGCATGCCATGAAATACTTATAATAATTAACTGTCTATCAGTTTACCTTGTCTTTCCTTATTCTCCTTGATAACCGATAGGCAGTAAAACTTATTTACCGATACTCAGTAAACATGCAGTGTATACCAATCAATCTAGAAATGCATATATGAAATGTAAAATAGTAAAGTAATAAGCCATACACACATAACACATGGATTTTAACATGGAAACCCTGTTAAGGAAAAAAAACCACTGGGACTGGTACCCCAAATTTTCACTCTTCTAAAGTGAGCCCTGTTAGGAGCCAACCCTATTAAAGGTTACAAACACACTGTTAGGTGTGACCTTGTTTGAGGATTTTAATATGAGTCTATCACTTGATATCTGGCATGTATATGATTGATTTTAGAAATGAATTATGCTTGTCTCTTATATAGACATGACATTCTTTAAATCACTTCATATCCTTCATCAGTTTCTCTTCAACATCCTCTTTCTATTCACCCCCCTTCCATGTATATGATTGATTTCATAAATGAATTATGCTTGTCTCTTATATAGACATGATATTCCTTAATTCTTGATTCTTGGTGTGAAAAACAATCCAGGCAATTTGATTTATAGCTTTAACTCCTGATTTATCTCGTAGTTATCTTCTTTCCAACTATACAAATATTCTTTAAATCAATTGCTGAACTCTGATCAAATAAAACAAATAAAATAACCAGTTAAGTCTATCCTTAAGCTTTGTTAGCTAGATATTTTTTCATTTTCTGAACTCTCTGTTCTATCGGTCAACTCTACAGTTAGTCATCGGTGACAACTACAAGTTCTGTCAGTGTAACTCCAATTAGCTTCGGGATCTCCATTTGTTGGGTATCACTAGATTTTTCTCATCGGGAAACATTGTTTTCTGCTCGTCAGGCATCATTGTGAATTTTTATTTTCCTTTACCGATGGTGTGCACTCTGTCGGTGTTGTCTGTCACTTAGTAAATACTTGAATTTTATGCATTTCTAAAAGCATAATCTTTGTTCCATGGATTCTTTGAAGTCTTTTGCATTATGTACATGATCGTATAGATGATATCAAGTTGACAACAATGAAAATACAAACCATTAACTGATTTAATTTCTTGCATCATCTTCAACTTAACATTATCAAAAATTCAATCAGTTACATGTCATCAATCTCTCCCTTTAGCATTGATGGCAACATACTATGTTATCACACTATACTATTTCTAATACAATATGAAATACAATTGTTGAGATTCATCAAATTACCAAATAGTTTGTTTTGATAATTGATAAAAATTTCTGACCGCCGGTAAGCTCTGTGTTAGCTTAGATTTGATTCTTACAGCTTTTTATGTTTCTTATACTGATGTGTTGTATTCTCTTCTTGTGTCAATTTCTCTCTTTTGACTGTTCTTCTGATTTGATGTCTCTGTCTCTTGTCAGCAACTCTCCCTTTGTATACGATTCCTTCATACAAATTCTCTCCCTATGGATATGATCTCTCCCTGTTTGGAGTAATATGATAATGAATAATTTCTTGTGATAATATGTAAACTTTATCTCCCTTTGACAACAATGCCAAACAAATATTTTGCAAATATCTGACATTCATGTCAAACAATTATTTTCTTCTATCCATAATATATTCCTTTAATTTCCCTTATCCATCAACAATACAACAATATGCTCTGGTGCTCAGTTCTGATATATACCTTTCTGTATATAGATGTAACTTTGAAGTTCATCTTTTTGCTTGCATCAACATGAATGATATTCTGATAATATATAGGGCTGATACAACCTTCATCCTTTACTGACTGGTAGACAAGGGTTTGACCCCTAGTCTCTTTCTCAGGTACTCAAATGTATCCTTGGGCAGTGGCTTGGTGAAGATATCAGCTAATTGTTCTTTTGATTGCACATACTCAAGTATCACCTCTTTTTATTGAACTTGTTCTCTTAAATAATGATACTTGGTTGCAATGTGTTTAGTCTTTGCATGCATGACTAGATTCTTAGAAATTTTTATTGCATTGGTGTTATCACAATAGATAATCACTGGTTCTGAGATCTTCATATGCATACCTTCCAGCAACTGTTTGATCCATGAAATATTTGAGCAATTTGTAGCAGCAACAACATATTATGCCTCTGTAGTAGACTGTGAGATGCATCCTTGCTTCTTGCTAATCCATGTGACAAGTTTGTCACCCATAAAGAATGCTCCTCTAGTTGTGCTCTTCCAGTCATCAAGATTTCCAGCCCAATTAGTGTCGATAAACACTTTTAGTTCAAATTTTCCTTCTCTTCTATACCATAAGCCAAATTCCTTAGTATTCTTCAGATATCTTAAGATTCTTTTCATAGCAGTCATATGTGATTCCCTGGGGTTAATAAAAAATCTAGCAATAATTCCTACTGCATGTGCAATATCTGGTCTAGTATGTACAACATACATGAGTTTTTTCCTATCATTGATCTGTACAAAGTCTGATTTACCTCTGTTGTCTTGTCTTCCTTTGTTAATTTGCATCCTGTAGCCATCGGTGTTCCAAAAGGTTTGGAATCTTCCATCTTGAATATTTTCAAGACCTCTTTGATGTATTTGGACTGTGTAATGAAAATACCTTCACTTTGTTGAATGATCTGTAGACCAAGAAAGAACTTAATCTCTCCAAACATAGACATCTCAAACTCTTTTCTCATTTCATCAGCAAATGACTTACATAGTATATCATTGCCTCCAAATATGATTTCATCAACAAATATTTTAGCAATCAAAGTGTTAGTATCAGTATCTTCTTTCAAATAAAGATTACTATTTTCACTAGTCCTTATGAATCCAATACTTATTATATAGGAATGAAGTCATTCATACCAGGCTCTAGGAGCTTGTTTTAATCCATACAATGCTTTGTGAAGTCTACATACCATGTTCCTCTTGTCTGGATCTACAAACCCTTCTGGTTGTTCAATGTATACCTCTTCTTCAAGTATTCCATTTAGGAATGCTGACTTGACATCCATTTGATATACTTTGAATCTTTTGTATGCAACATAAGAAAGTAGTATTCTTACTCCTTCTAGCCTAGCAATAGGTGCAAATTTTTCTCCATAGTCTATACCTTCCTCTTGTGCATACCCCTTGCATACTAGTCTTTCTTTGTTCCTTGTGACTTCTCCATTCTCATTTAGCTTGTTCCTGAATATCCATTTAGTACCAATGACATTTTTATCATCTATTCTTGGCACAAGTGACCATGTTTTGTTCTTCTCAATCTACTCAATCTCATCATTCATAACACTTATCCATTCTTCATTATCTAGTGTAGTATTGACAGATTTTGGCTCAAACTCATAAATTAAGCAATTTGAGTTTAAAGACTTACTTCTTGTTCTTGTACCAGCTTTCTTATCTCCTATGATCTGGTCCTCTAGATGGTTCCTTCTTACATATCTT
>MU224987.1:357632-378053 GCA_018584345.1 Thuja plicata
GGGGGGCGCAGGGTGAATCAGTGGCCTCAAAAATTATCCTTTAAACTTTAACCACCAATCAATAGACCTCAAATTACTAGGTCCCTACAAGATGTGTGCCATGAAATACTTATAATAATTTACTGTCTGTCGGTTTACCTTGTCTATCCTTATTCTCCTTTATAACCGATAAGCAGTTAAACTTATTTACCGATACTCAATAAATTTGTAGAGTATACCAATCAATCTAAAAATGCATATGTGAAATATAAAATAGTAAAGTAATAAGCCATACACACATAACACATGGATTTTAACATGGAAACCCTGTTAAGGGAAAAAAACCACTGGGACCGGTACCCCAAAATTTCACTCTTCTGAAGTGAGCCCTGTTAGGAGCCAACCCTGTTAAAGGTTACAAACACACTGTTAGGTGTGACCTTGTTAGAGGATTTTAATATGAGTCTATCACTTGATATCTGAAATGTATATGCTACCAATATTGATCAACCTCTATGGGCACAATAGGTATCTGGCATATCTGGTGCTACCTAACTGCATCAGCCTCCTTCTTAGACTATGTGTCGGTATAAGGCACTCAATGCTATCTTCATGATAAACTTTTTGGCAATCTATTAGGATATAACTCAATTATAGAAGACGGTTAAGTCCTGATCTGTTAAGAGACTTGATGCTTCAATGGTTAAACTGAAACACTATGACCGGTTTCTAATGCAACTTGAATTGTATATTTTTAGATCTATTTAAGTACATTACCTCTCTGATTAATGTATCAATTCAATTCTTTCTGCTCCACACTTTCTTCTCTGTGATGCTGTGCTTCACTGTTCATCAGTGTGTGTAGAATTCTTTAGCTCTCCTTCAGCTTGATTGATCAGGAGTGTATGAAGTTATCCTTCATCAATTTCTCTTCAGCATCCTCTTTCTATTCACTCCCCTTTTGTGTATATGATTACTTTCAGAAATGAATTATGCTTGTCTGTTATATAGACATGATATTCCTTAATTCTTGATTCCTGATTCTTGGCGTGAAAAATAATCCATCTAATTTGATTTACAACTTTAACTCCTGATTTATCTTGTAGTTATCTTCTTGCCAACTGTATAGATCTTCTTTAAATCAATTACTTAACTCTGGTCGAATAAAACAAATAAAACAACCAGTTAAGTCTATCCTTAAGCTCTGCCAACTAGATATTTTGTCATTTTCTAAAGTCTCTGTTCTGTCGGTCAACTCTGCAGTTAGTCATCGATGACAACTGCCAGTTTCGTCAGTTTAACTCCAGTTAGCTTTGGGATCTCCATCCTTTAGGTATCACTAGATTTTTCTCATTGGGCAACACTGTCTTCTGCTTGTCGGGTATCACTGTGACTTTTTCTTTGCCTTATTGATGGTGTGCATAATCTCTGTTCCATGGATTCTCTAAAGTCTTTTGCATTATGTACATGACCATACAGATGATATCAAGTTGACATCAATGAAAATACAAACCATTAACTAATTTAATGTCTTGCATCATCTTCAACTTAACATTATCAAACATTCAATCAGTTACATGTCATCACTTTTGAGGCTTCTCTTACCCCACACATTTTGATGGGGAATAACACTGTTATGACTGTATGCGAGAAATTTTATATTGAAATTTATGATGGTGCATTCCATGATGTACTATGTGTTCCATATTTTTCCTCTAACCTTCTCTCTATCTATCATATTACTCATAGTGGGATAGGAAGGACAATTGATTTTACTCTAGATTTAGTACACATAAGAGATAGTGAGATAGACAATATTATTTCTATAGGGATATTTGATCATTATTCCTGCTTGTACTCCTCTCATTTTGGTCCACCATCTCCATTGTTAGAGAATAGCTCTCCTTTTTCACGAGAGTCTATTGAGGTGAATTCGGGTCACTTGAACTTATGTATAGTTCCTGAGATCAGTGTTCTGACTTCTACACCTCCACCTCATGTTTAGTTTACATCTTTTCATTGGGATTCCTCTTCAACTTTTCCAGACATTATCGCTCCATGCATTGGGCCACCTATTGCAGTGTTGAGGACATACTCAAGGATATTCATCTCCTCTCAGATGATAGATTCAACACATCTATTGGCATACCTTCATTGGAGATTCCATTACAGGATTCTCATGCATTCTTTTTTGAGCATCATCTAGGCCTTTCAGTTTCTCCTCACATTTAGGGGTTTCCTCTTCTTCTTCCAATGCCTTTGTTTCTTCTGTAGTGTAGCCACATTGCTCTGATCATCAACACAAGGGTTCTATCATTCTGGGGGGGTTTTGGAGCCTCGATCCTCTCTCATAGGGGGGGGGTTGGTTGTACTTATGGTTTTGAGAGAGTCTCTTAAGCCATTATTTTTCAACATTATTTTTTCCATCTCTTTTTTGAGTTGATTTTTCCCATGTGGTTGTTTCTATTTCTCCACTTTACAGAGATTTGGTTGTGATTGGGTATCTGATCAGGCATTGTTGCCGGGACCCAAATTTACTGCTTTCAGTAGTTGCTTCTAGGTTTTAGCTTCTCCCTAAGTTTATCTTAAGGGGGGGGTGTTAGAGTAAAAAGGTACTTTCCATTTTCACTTATTATTTAAATCATTATTGATTTAACTGTTTAAGTAACCTTTTTATCTCTTGTTCACTTAAGCTAAACTTTAGGCATTCAATAATTAATTATTCATGAAACCTAGGTTTCTCCACCTTCTTGGTGTTCGATCTCCTTTATAAGGATTGATCTCTTTGTATTTTATCATTCCCTCTCTGAATGAACATTTTTTCTTTCAGAACATTCTTATCTCCAACCTTCTCTTTCGTGATAGGTTTTTGCATGTAGTGGATCTTGGTGGTTGAATTGTATGAATTATAACATCTTTGAGGTAAGCTTGGGGTGATTTCCCATCCCAATTAGAGCTAGAGATGCATGAACTTGCATCAGTCCAGTGTGCTTAGAGATTATAATTAATTTGGATTGATGTTTTTTGTGGCTACTCCTTAGGGGGAGAGTGGTTGAGATATGTTTGTTCAAATTTTTGGCCTCTTTGACATAGTGCATACATGCACCTTTTTCATTAATGTCAAAGGGGGAGAGATAATCATGTGAAAAAAGTATGAGACTAAAGGGGAGAGATAGTAAAATAAGTATGTTGAAGAGAGACAATCATCTTGTGGATATTGCTGTATTGTTGATATTGTTTTTGATTAAGGTAACTGCAGGTTTTGAAGGGACCCCGAAACCCTTTACAAAGAACCAAAAGAAAAAAAAAAGAACCAAAAAGAAAACAATCTGTCAAAGATGACAGATGACCAAAAAAGGGCTTAACCCCTGCTTATACAATATAGATCATAAAGTTCAAAAAAATAAGACAATGATTTACTTCCAGCAAACTAGTGTCAAAAAAACTTCCAGAAGCCAAAAGAGTCCAGCAGTAATTACTTAGCAGCATCCATCTCGTCTTCCAGTATCTGGATTTCTTCCATATGCGATTCCATACTCTAGATCAAATTTTGCAACTTTGTGATGTCTTTCATCTGAACATCATATTTCTTTTTGGTGCTTTATCTATTCCTAGTTCCCAGGCCCAAGGTTTGAGTTTCCTGTTTACCCTCTTCCTCCTGGTTAGCACTTTCATTGTAATTCCCTTTCAGCAGGGTGTGCAGGGCTTTCAGGTTATCCACAAAGTTTTTCATGCCCATTTTGCTTATCATTGTCAACTTTCTGAGAAGAACATTATTTTTATTAAGCTTATGAGTTATCATTTTCAGTCTATTGTCGACCATGGTTCTTAACTTTTCTTCCATAGTGTAATTGTTGTTGTTTACCTTATCAAAGACATCTTTCCCTTGTTGGTACATGACTGCATCATTATGCATTTTTTCCACAATCTCCTCCAACAGAGAGTTTCTATCTTCCAGATCCTTGTATATGGCCTAAATCTCCTTCATATCATCTTGAATCCTTTTATCAATGTTATAACCATTCTCTGCTTTATTTCTTGCCATTTGAAGAAAAGAAATATTAACTGCTCTTTTAACTTTGATATCTTTCTCCCTAAGCTCTTCTTCCAGGCTCCTCTAGTTCTGATTATTCTTCTCCTCATTATCGCCATTCAGATTCTCTTGGGGTGAAGGAATAAAATCACAGTAATCATTCTCTTTTTGGGTATCCTCCTTAATGTCATTAACATTGATAACAATGTAGACATTTTTGGTCTCTTCCTCAACACCTGTATCCTCCTAATTGTTCTCAGTATTACCCTTTTCATTCTCTTTCTCCTCAAAGTTCCCCGAATCCCTATTAGTCTACTCAATCTCTCATTTTTTCTTCTCCTTGTCATCATTATTGACATGCTGGTCAACTATGTAGGTATCTATGAGATTATTAATTTTCTCAGAAATCTCTTCTAGAATAATGCTGTCTATCTTGTAGGTATACTCTGTTTCCTGTTTCTCACCCATAGGCTCATTAGTCATAGGGGTATTAATCTCCATTTATTCTCTATTGATTAGTTCCCCATCAAAGACCTTATCATCAGAAGACTCCACATCCTTCTCATCTTTAGTTCTCATCCCTTCAATATCATCATAAATTGACAAAGTAATGTCAACAGCAACAAGGCCTTTACGACTTTTTTTGTTTGAAGCTTTGCTAGATTTCTTGCCTATAGAAATCTCCACACTCTTCCATTTTAGATTGTCAATTTTCTTAGGGATAGGGTCAGGAATATGGTTTTTAACATAGTCCATAATCAGAAGGATGAGACCCTCATGAAAAATAGGGGAAGACTTAACTCTGTGATCAATTATACTCTGATTAAGAAAAATTAATAGGTAATAGGGAAAAGAAACCCTAATCTCATTACAAAAATGGTTAACCAGAACTAGATAATAGTTATAGACCTTGGAATACTTGCCATCGAGCGTGAAATATTCCATGTACTGTTGATATTGTTTCTTTGTGTATTGATTTGATTTTTCACATCATAAGTTTCCATCAATGCCAAAGGGGGAGGTTGTTGAGATTGTGCATATATGTGTTGACATTAATGTTTTTTCATTTATGTCAACATATTTCTACTGTTGATGATAATGTTCTTGGTTTGTTCAGTGAGATAATTTATGTGGTATGACTACTATATTGAATATAAGATTCTGCAAAGGTAAAAGTGATTTATTTGATGTTTTTAGTTGATCTATGTCAATGTACATAGGTTCACATAATTATTTGAGTGATCTATAAAGGATTTATCAAAGTGTGGTATTTTGGTTATTCAGACAGTGATAATGTTTCAATTATTAGATCGGTACGAATCAGTTATGCAATATTCTTGGTTGCTATCCTAGTGGTGAGTTCAGGGAATAGATTTGTTTCCTCAACTTGAGTGGTTCATGATTCAGATATTGGCAAGCTATTTTTATTTTATGATAGTGGTTTTTGATTAGTGTTCCTGATGAATATTGCATCTAGATGAGTATGATTTATGAGAAAAAGTTTTTTACATTGATGTCTTGGTATTTCATGTTGCTTTCTGATGTTTCTTGGTCATTTCCTATTCATGTTGCTAGATCATGTTGGATTATGTGAACAAATTTGATGATTTTTTCATGTAACATGTTGATGTTCTTATTGCTCTTGCCGACATGGTGGTGTAGCATTTTTTCAAGGATCATGGCATGATTTATGATCTAGAGCATGTTTGAGGATGTTTTTATTGACCATTTATATATCTTATTTAACATTCAATGGATCACATTGCATATTGAGCCTTAATGAATTAATATTTATATTTAGGTCCCTCATTGACCTAGTTGAGATAAAGTTTATGTAATGTATATAAATATGTAATCATTTGTAATTGGGAAAGTGCATGAGGGATGTGAGATGCTGAAGAGAAGAGGTATGAGTGGAATTTGCAATTGAGGTAGAGATTTGATGTACTTCATTGGAACTATTTTGGCATATTAGAGATGATTTTTTTTTTTTTTTTCAGTTTGTGAGTTTGGATAGTATGTCCTTTATAATTTGTGATTAGAGATTGCTGTAAGGAAGTGAACCTTCCTTTGGGTTGAATTCCTTGTTGTATTTGAGTAGTGAGCTCTAGATAGTATGCCTAAATGCATATGTATTCCAATTTATAATACTCCTAATAAGGTATACCACTTTTAACAGAGTACATTAATCTTGTGGTTTGATCCCCACTGTGGTTTTTTCCTTAAACGGGTTTCCATGTCAAAAATATTGGTGTTGTGTTCTTGCATTCATGTTCATCATTTGGATTTGAGATTATGTTGATAATTTGGTTCAAGGTATTGAGTTTTTGGACACAACTAATTCAACCCCCTCTTAGTTGTGCAAGTTGCATTAATTATAACACAATTTTCTAACAAGGATATATATATGAAATATAACTTTTAAGTTTTATAGTTATAATTATATTTCATGTATACATTTTAAGGATATTTGAGAATTGATACTACTCTAGGAGTTATAATGTAGTTTCTAGGTTTTAGAAGATCATATAAATTTTCAAACTTAGTCAAATTTCAGTAGTCAATATGCTTATATTAGTATTGTTTCACTCTCCTTATCTATCTTTTTATCTCATTCCAAACTCTCTCTCTCTCTCTCTCTCTCTCTCTCTCTCTCTCCCATCTCTAAGTCTCTTCCAACCTCTCTCCATATATTTTCTCCTTTCCTCCTCACCCATCTCTTTCCCTACCTCCATTCCTCTCTATTTTTATCTCCCCCTCTCATATTGTTTCTCGACCCTCTCTTGATTCTCTTGATCACTACCTATCCCTTCCACCCTCTCTCCTTTTCTCTCCATATTTAGGTGCCTCCACCCCACTCTTTACTTGACCACCTCACTCTCCTTATGCCATTTTCAACACCTCTATCCCCCTCTATCTCTCTCACCTTTAACTTTTGTCACTAGGTCTCTTATCTTTTTTCCTAAATTTTTAGGTCTATCACACACACACACACACACACACACACACACACACACACACACACACACACCATCTCTAGTTCTTTCCCTCCCTCTCCACCACTCTAGTTGGATTTTGACCCCTATTTCTCCCTTTGTGAACTTCCCTCTCTCCCTCTCCTTTCTACCTCTCCACTGTCTAGGTCTCTCAGTTACTCTCTATCTACCTCTCCCTCCCTCTCTCCTTGGCCTCCTCTTTCAATCTGTTCTCCTCTCTCCCATTTTATCTCTCCCTCTTCTCTTTAGGTCATTTCCACTCTCTCCCTTATATAGGATATATAGAATATGGTGTATGATATAGGGTTAGGGTTGAGGGTATAAGGTATTGGTATAATATTTAGAGTACAAGATTAATGGTACAAAGTTTGGGGTATAGAGGATTGATGGTGCATTATTTTTATTTATACTTCCCTCTATCTCTCTCTCCCTCTCTCTCTCCCTCTCCCTCTCCCTCTCTTCTCTCTCACAACTCTCTCCCCTCTCTAGGTTTCTCCCTTCCTTTCTTCATTTATCACTCTATCTCCTCGTCATACACCCATATCTATATCCCTTCCAAAAACTCTCTTTCTCTGTATTGTATATGTTGTGACCTCTATGTCCCACCCTAATTTTGTTAGAATCATTTTCTGTTGCACCAAAAGATCAAAATTTCAATTACCAATACAAATTCTAGATTTAACTCGATCCAAGGGAGGTGACTAAGCAATGTTACAAATCTGAAAGGAGGTGTTGACCACCAAGTAAACAATCTCCCCATCAACATTGACTAAGCCTTCAGTACCCACTAAAGGAAGAATCAAGCTTGTGAACCAAGGCTCTGATACCAATTGTTGGAACCATTTTCCATTGCACCAAAAGATCAAACTTTCAATGCCCAATACAAACACCACATTTAACTTGATCCACGGGAGGCGACTAAGCCATGTCACAAATCTCCAAGGAGGTGATGACCACCAAGTCAGCACATTTTACCCTCTCTCTCTCTCTCTCTCTACATTAGGTATTTGAGGGTTCCTTAAATATAAAATGGATGAAGCTTCTAGATTATGATCAATGATATAGATTCATCTCTTTTTCCTCTTAAGCATTCCCTTTTTCTGAATGGTTTCTTGGATTGCATAGGGATCAATGCTCTGCTAGATAGCATAACTAAATCTATTAAATACTATGATAATAATTAAATGTAGCATAAAATTTGGCAAAAATGGTTTACATAAGTGTTTGGCCATTCAAAACACATATACATAAACTGATTTACTCAGAATATGAGGTCTCTAGTGCTTGGTCAATACAATTTTCATATATTGTCCCTCAGCACAATGTCACTCAGCACAACTCTCAACTCAACAATCAACATGCTCAGAATTTGATTTTCTCAGCAACTGTAGTGGTACTCAGCAACTAATGAATTTCTCAATAATAACTACTGCTTGGTACACAAATAAAAGTCATATACAATTTTTGGCCTTAGTAGAATAGCTTAGTTACAGTGACGACCGACTAACCTACCTAGATAAATGACTAAGTGTTGGACACTAATAGGCAACATAACTTGGAGATCAACAATTTCCCCCTTTGACATTAGTGGAAAAAACACTTTGTCATGACTTTTCAGTACTTGAGCAAAAAATAGTACTTAATTACACAGTACTCCCCCTAAGTTTAGGACTCAGTATACAAAATATACATATATTACATGTATCTGCATTTGTCTTCCCTTACATCTTTACTTTATTTCCCCCTTATTTTTGTCAATCTTGGCATCTAGGGTTAGACAATACTTATCCAAAAAATTTTTGTGGAGCTGAAGGACCATTTCTAAAGCATTGTCCCATCCGATTCTTATAGACTCCCAAACCTGTAATTTGATCTCTAGCTGGGCAGCTAGATCAACCATAGTTTTTGCAAAAGAGGGTGGATCTATCTTTACTAATTATTTTGCAGTGTGCAATTCTCTCTGCATAACCTCCAAATGAGGTGTCAACATGGTTTGAATAGAAATCAAATTTTCCCTTATCCTGCCATCATTAGCCATGAGCTCGGCTAATCTCCCTTGGGCGAAAGTCAATCTAGAAAAATGAAAGGAGCTAGAACTTGCATCCATACTCACTGAAATTGCTATTGACCTTATCTTATAGATTTTGAATAAGCTGTTGATTATCCTTTGTAAAGAATTTGACATTACATAGTTGTTTATACAAAGAATAAACATTATTTGCAACTTCTTCCAAAATAATTATTAACTTAGAAAGTTCAACTTTCTTCACAGCTATGTCTGTGGCAACCTTCTCCAATTTTTTTTGTCAAATTTGTTTGCAGACCATTCAATTAATTTTACATTTTCCTCAATATCATTAGTGTTCACCTTCTTGAAAATATCAAATAATTTATCTATAATAGGAGTTTTGTCATCTATATCTTGCAATTCAAATGCATCCAAAAAGATATCCTTGATTTCATATAATACCTATTTCTGTTGATGTTCTCTTTGTAGTTCCTCTTTTTTTTTTCTTCTTTTTATTTTCAGTAGATCTTGCAATGTTTGCATCTTCTCATAAGTTAAGTTATCAGTGTCTCATTTTGGAAGCACTATAACTTAATCTAGTGTGACTGGTGAGAGAGGAGACTTGTCCTTCTTCTTATGTGACTTATTTTTCTTAGTCTCCAGTGAACTGATGCTTTGTCTCTTCTCTTCCTATACTGTGCTAGTGTCAAAACTAACTAAGACTAACTCCCTTTGAGTATTCCTTACCCGCTGATCAGGTGTATCTGTAGTCTTCTATTCAGGGAAGGTGATAATAGGTAGCTATATAAGTGACTCAATAGCCTCTTTCTCCTTAGGATCTTGTCTCTCCTTAGTTTCTCCTACCTTATCTGCTTGATCTTCTATGATTTTATCTCCATCTTCTATATACACTTTAGGATTAGCCTTGGTACGTGAATTTGGAATAGAGATTTCTGGCGTATCCTTGTCCTCGACACTTACATTATGTGAATCCTTAACTATGATTGGGATGGTGCTTTGAAGTGCTGAATCCACAGGTGGTCTACTTTTAATCGCAATAAAATCATGAATTGAGATTAAGACTAGATTGGTGCATGGAAGATGTACATCCAAAGCTACCTCGGTAGTATCTAATTCCTTGACTTCTTCCTTAGTTAAGGCATTAATGTTCAATTGTGTGTCTTCAAGTACATCATCAACAATGAAAACATCCTATTGTTCACTCACTTCAACTTTCTCCATTTTATCTTCTGCAAGATGATATGACTTAGTTATATCTTCTTTTTCATCTAGCTCTATCTGTCTAAATGTGCTTGCATCTTGGTTTGTATCCTTGCTTACTATCAGTCAAAATATTTTCTTCTGAATTCTTTGGCTCTATTGAACAACTTCTTCAACTTTGTTCTTCAGTATTAAGTATGACCTCTTCTTAGGAATGAACCTATTCCTATAATCTTCCATGAATTTTCTTCTCTTTTTGTGTGTCAAATCAGACATTATTTGGGATAAAGCTCCTTCTCTTATCTCTTTCTCGGTCATGATGGCAAACTCCCATTTCTGATCAAAATTTTATCAAATAATTCACCAGGAATAGAGTTTCCAATTTCCAAAGGTGTCATCTTGAAGTTTATCAACATCTCAGTCATAGAATCCTCAATCTTTTCCTTATTAGGTTTTAACATTTCATACTTGATGAACTTAAATCCTGCTAAACCTATTGAGCTTTTAATATTTTCACAAATTTCATCCACATTAGTTGGATTTCTATGAGTAGCACTTTTGACTTTACTGACATCGTCAGTTGCTGTCATTTCTTCATCATCATCCTCTTTTCCCAATATTAATTTTCTCCTTGGTCTCTTAACATGATTATTTGACACAGTTTTAATTTGAACTGATTTCCTCTTACCATAGCCTTTTCCTGTAGTTTTCTTTAGTGGCTTGACTAGTTTTATAGTTACTGATGCCCTTGTTCTCTGTCTAGTTAAGACAGGAGGATTAGGTGACCTCCTTGTACTTTTATTTACTATAGGATCAAAAACCACTGGTTCCTTACCCTTCTTTTATGCTCCTACATCCTCATCCTTTGTCTTTCAAGAATTACTTGATTGGACTTCACCTTGACCTTGTGTGATCTCAAGTGGTGCATCATCCTTTGCATCTTGTCCTATTATTTTCTCCATATTTTTCACTAACTTCTTTCATTTCCTTTCCACAATTGCAGACTTCAAGTTCATAGTGATATGATTTTTTGCTTCTTCATATCTTCCAAATAATTTAGACTTCTTATCAATATCTTATGCAAGGAGAGCTGTAATAGTCGTAGATGTCTCATCATTGTATACCTCATAAGGTAATGGCCTCAGCCATGATACCCTCGGTATAATAGCTTGTACATATGTAAAATTAGTATCCATAATAAAACAAACATCTTCATAGTACTTCTCTACCAAAGATATAGAAATTCTATTCATTTTCCTCATTTTCTTTTTAAACTCAACAAAATAGCTTCCCATTACATTGTCAAAGTTTCCTCCTAACTGTAGAATAAACTCATTTATCTATTGTGTAACAAGTCGGTCCTTACTCCATACTACATTTCATAAGGAAGGAAAAGTGTTTTGAATATAAAAGAATATGCAAACTATCAAGGATCTGAACTTACACATAGTATTCTTTATCTTTCTAAAAGATGATAGCTTTTTTGCCAATTGCATCAACTGTAGCTCAACAAGGTCATATGTATGATCCTTCTTTACAATCTTCCACGCCTATTCTACTGCAACATAGGGGACAATATATTCTCTACTTGACTGATAGAATTTGTGAGCAATCACTCTTACTACAAATTCAAGCTCAGGATCAGCGATGGTAGATATCATCATTCCTCTCTTGTTCCATACTACTTTTGTGTTTTCTTCAAATTTCTCCTTGAGTTTGCATTGCATGGTTTGCTTCCCAATTAGAGTATGGAAACCAATTATTTGATGGATTTTCTTCTTAGTAATCTTCACTATCCCATCCTCTAACCATATTTGCATGTCATGAACTCTGCTAAGAACAATATTGATCCATTCAACTTTGAAGTCGTGAGGAAAATCTAGGGCATATACTAACCCTTTGTCAGTAATGTCCTGGTGTTCAGCCTTTAATGCCTCATTTTAACATAGTTTATTGTAGGATTCCCTTAATTCAAAATTTAATATCTCACTCACTTTTCACATATAGCATGCCCTAATATTGTGTATCATCAAAACTTTGGGCAAAAATTGATGTTAGGGCTCCAGAAATATCTCCCTTTATCATGCCTTCAGGAATGACTCAGAAATTTGGTGGTTCACATGCATCAATTCTCACTAACTGAACATTCATAAACTCTTTTCCTAGCTTCTTCAATCCAATAGATGAACTAGAAGCCATTTTTATGATTAGGGTTTGAAAGATGAACTCTGTGTAACTCGTTAACCATGTATATTACCATTTCACACTATTCGCTAATGACATGTAGTTCAATCTCTATAATCTTTACATAATTTTATTCTCAGTCACCTTGAAATCACTCTGCAAATTATCTGATTGCTTGGTGAAATGAAATGAACCCTAAAAATCCATTATAAAGATTCAAATGGTCAAATTAGATCTTTCAATAAATACTTTGTACATAGTGGTTGAAATACAACTGTCTCGGTCCTTAAGAAACAACTTGGCTAATTCACTCCATTCACTCGGTCAAGACATCATCTCAGTGAATACATACTCAGCTTGGTTGATACTGTCAGCTCGATTGATAGGAAAACTTGACACATACTAAAAGATTTAGTCACTACATAAATACTGATGCTCAACACCCATTGTGCATATCAACTCTTTTCTCAGTTCTTTCCTTAGATTTGTCCTGGTGCATCTTAGCTTATGCATATATGGAATTTAGCAAAACTAATGTCAGGAACTGGTGCAAGATATATAATTTTTAAAACAGTTCCTTACATACCTTCTTTCCTTAAGTTAATGAAGTGTGATCACCTGATCCATTGGACTGGGTGATCACAACTTTATTGGTTCCACTGCTACTCATTTCTTCCTTCTTTCTCCATGTCTGATTCATCTATTTTTTTATTTGTTCAATAGTAGGTGCTATCACTTTGGTCCAACAATATCTTTGAGTATGACCAATTTTGTTACAACTATGATAGACCAAACTTCCATTCACCCAAATCTTAGATTTAGCTCTAATTAAATGTTTCTGTATATAATTTTCTGCAACATGACCATATACATTGCAATAATGACAACTATACTTTTTATTGTAGTCCCAATTGTATGTTTTACCTTTCTTAGGTTAATTTCCTTTATTCTTGGATGTCCACTTTGGTTTTGCATTGGATATGTAGTCTTGGGATTTATGACCAAACTTACGACAATTGTGACATTGTCCTTGAAATATGGGTGAAGTAGGTGTAGTGCTATCCTTTGACCTGCATTCTTTTGCTTGATGTCCATGTTTCTTATAGTTAAAATAATATACATTGAATCTTTCCTTAGGATTGGACTTACCATTTTTTCTTCTACAATTGTTTTCTTTGCGTCCTGGTTTCCCACAATGATGACATGTCGGTTTGTTCTTTTGCTTTGCATTCCTCTTTTCTCCCCTTTTTGATGTTTCACCTTCTTCAATAGATGATTGGTGCTCAGCAAGGCCAAGTCTAGTGGTGTCATTGGTTCTTCTAGGTTCTCTAATCATTTCCTTAAAATATCTTGCAGCCTCATTAGGTCTATTTATCCTTTCAATGAGTTCTTTTTCTGCTCTCAGCTTATTTCTCAGTTGGTTGTTCTCTGATCTTAGATTTGTGATTTCCATATATTTTCTACTTACCTCTTGAGTTGCAAGTAATAGTTGATTTACCATGTCCAATTGATTATTCATGAGCCTCTACACATCACATGTCCTTTAATCAAGTCTAGTAACCATTTGTCTTTTGTCTTCTTCTGCCATGGTCTTGTCTTCTTCACCTTTCTTTTTCTAATCAATCACCTCACATAGTGTTATAGATTGTGTTTCATGTTCTCTCTTTAGGTTTTTGCCCTTTTCATTTAGTATGTTGTTCTTCTCCAATAGATCTTCTATAGATGTATCAATTTCTTTAGATTTCTCATTCTCAAATAGACATTTAGTATCTTCTTCTTGATATGACGTGTCATTCAAATGAATTGCCAATTCTTTCTTTTTGGTTAAGGACTTCTTTAGTTCTTCTCTTGCTATTTCAAGCAACTCTAGTGCAAGCTAGATATCAATCTTATGATTCTCTATGACTTTTCCCAACTTATAAAGCTCCATTTCCCATATTTGATTCTTCAAGTGGTTACTTCTCTTAACATAACAAGGCTCTGATACCAATTGTTGGAAGTCTTGATTGGGAAAACAAAAGGATGAGAGGGGGGAGGGGGGGTAAATCAAAATCCTAAAATTTTTACTCAATTGAAACAAATTGATTCAACATGCATATCAGGTATCTTATAAGCATAAACTTCAATGTTGTAATAGATCTAACTAGTAATCACATCCATGATAAGAAATAAGATAAACTCATGACACAAAGATTTGGTAACCCAAAAAACTTTGAAGGTAAAAATGGTGTGGGGATGGCACCCACAAATATTCACTACTACAGTAATAAAGTGTGCCTATTAGGGCTAAATTTTTTTGATCACTTCTGATGATCTACCCTGTGAGGGGTCTTCCCTATTAAAGGCTTACATACTATTAGGTCTACCTAGATTAAAGGATTTAAAAATTACAACTAAGTAAGCACTCTTTTAGGAGATTTACAAAGGTCTGTTAGGACCACTTTGTTAAGAGATTTACCCTAATTCACTAGAAAAAATGTATGAGTACCTGATCCTTCAGTTTTCACTTCAAATGCAGATTATGGATTTCCTCTTTCCAATTCTTATCTAATCTCTGAATCTGATAACTTTGTTCTATCCTTCACTACTCTATTCAGTCACTCAGTACTCTGATCTATGCTCCTTTGGCATACACATTCTCTCTCTCTCTCTCTCTCTCTCTCTCTATATATATATATATATATATATATATATATATATATATATATNATACACACTCTCTCTCTCTCTCTCTCTCTCTCTCTCTATATATATATATATATATATATATATATATATATATATATATCTTTACATTAGGGATTTGAGGTTTCCTTAAATAGAAAATGGATGAAGCTTCTAGATTATGATCAACGATCTAGATTCATCTCTTTTTTGCTTAAGCATTCCCTTTTTCTAATTGGTTACTTGGATTGCATAGGGATAAATGCTCTATTAGATCACATAACTAAATCCATTAAATAATGTGATAATAATTAAATTTTGCATAGAAGTCAGCCAAAATGGTTTAGATAAGTGTTTGTGCCATTCCAAACACATATACAAAAACTTCTTAACTTGACATATGAGGTCTCTGGTGCTTGGTTAATATGGTGTTCATATGTTGTCACTCAACACAATGTTGCTTGACACAACTATCAACTCAAAAATTGACATGCTTGACATTTGATCTTCTCGGTGACTATAGGGGTACTCAGAAACTGATGACTTGCTCAGTAGTAACTACTGATCGGTAAACAAATAAAAGTAATATACAGTGCTTGACCTTAGTAGAACAACTCGGTCGCTGTGATGACTGACTAACCTTTCTAGATAAATGACTAAGTGTTGGACACTAATAGGCAACATAACTTGGAGATCAACAACTTGATTGAAATATGTTTAGTCTTTGAATGCATAAATGTATTCTTTGAAATATGTACTAGTGTTATCACAATGAATAACCACTGGATCTTCAAAATTTATCTCAATGTCCTTCAACATCTTCTTCATGCAAAAAATATATGTGAAATTGATAGTAGAAAAAACATACTTTGATTTAGTAGTAGACTGAGCTATACAATCCTATTTATCACTTAACCAAGAAACAAACCTTTTCCCAAGAAAAACTGCACCATCACTTGTTCTCTTTTTGTCATTAACACTTCTTGGGTAATCAACATCAATGTTAGCAAGCTAAAAAAAATCATCAGATTTTTCATACCATAAACCATATTCCAGTGTCCCTTTCACATATTTGAACATTATATTTACTACAACAAGATGAGTATCTTTAGGATCTTCTTGATATCTTTCCACAATTACGATTGCATTAGAAATATTTGGTCTAGTGTGAGTTAGATATTGTAAGCCTCCAATCATAGAGCTGTACTTTGTCTGAAAAAACCCTAAGATTCATCAGTAGTAGCAAGATTGTAACCAGTAACCATAGGTGTTCCAATAGGTTTACACTCTTCCATTTAAAATTTTTCAACATTTCCTTAAGATACTTGGTTGGATAAATGAAAATACCATTCTTGTTCTGATTAATTTGCAAACTAAGAAAAAATTTCATTTCACCAATCATCGACATCTCAAATTTAGTTTCCATTTCCTTAGAGATTTTCTTACTCATTTCATCATTACCTCCAAAATAATATCATCTACAAAAACTTCAACTATTAAGATTTCATCTTCACTAGTTCTTAAATACAAATTACTGTCTGCATTACCTTTTCTCAAACTAATATAAAGTAAATACTTGTCCAATCTAGCATACCACACTCTAGGTGCTTATTTTAATCCATACAAAGCCTTTTTAAATTTTCAAACCCTTTTCTTATCTTCTATCAAAGGGTATCCATCAGGCTTCTCAATATACACTTCTTCCTTTGAATATCCATTCAGAAATGCAGATTTCACATCCATATGATACACCTTAAAGTCCTTGTGTGCAGCATAAGAAAGAAATAATCTCACTGCCTCAAGCCTAGCAACATGATAAAATCTTACTTCAAAGTCTATGAATTCTTGTTGCGAGTAGCCTTTACAAACTAGTCTTTCCTTATTCCTTACAACCATTCCTTCTTCATTTATTTTGTTTCTAAAACCCATTTAGTCCCTATAACATTCTTGTCCTTAGGTCTAGGAACCAATTCCCAAGTGTTATTATTGTTTATCTATTCCAATTCTTCCTGCATTTCTATAGTCCAAGATTCATCTCTACATGCCTCATCAATAGTTTTTGGTTCTACTCAAAAAATAAAACAAATCTCATTTCTTAATCTAAATCTTTTCATCATCCCTTTATTTGCATTTCCAATAATTTGATTTTCAGGATGATTTTTCTTAACAAACCTCGGTGTCTTTGGAATTTAACTAGAATCATTCAGACATACCTCAATCTCATGATCAACCTCAAAAGGTTCTTCTTGATTTGAAGTATCCTCCTTTTTATCTAAAGTCTAGCTATAGTCATAAATTCTTTCCTAATCTAAAATTTCTCATCAATCCTTACATTAGCACTTTCAATCATCTTCCTTAATCTTAGATAGAAACATTTATGAGCTTTAATCTTAGTGGAATAACCAAGGAAGATTCCTTCATCACTTCTAGCATCAAAATTTCCTATCTCATTATCCCTTTTGATATAGCATTTACTACCATATATTCTAAAATATTTCATAGTAGGAGCATAATTAAACCATAGTTCATAAGGAGTCTTATTAGTACCTTCTCTAATCTGAATTCCATTCAAAGTGTAAACTGTTGGTTGTATTCTAAGTTCTAGTCTCTTTGCCAGTTGTTTGTGGTCCTCATGCTTGCTTTGTGCCTAAAAGCAGAAGTCTCTCAGTTTATGTGTCTTCTCTCTGTTGAAATTTTCTAGTTTTCAGGTCAAAACCCATGTAAAAATTGCAAAGCTTTGAAACCCTAGGTCTTGTTTATTAGGAAAATTTGAAAAACCCTTAAATATTTATCTCACTTCTATTTTGGCATTACTTTTTTGAGTTCACTTAAGTCATGTGTTAAAAAGCTTGGTCGCCTAGTCGTGTGATCCGGATGGCATATTCCTTTGTTCCTAGAGACTTGGAAATTACCTTATGTCGAGATGTCTCTAAAAGATTTTGAATATTCCTTTTTCTTTTAGAGACTTGGCGGAGCCTTTTAGTCACGTAGTGTCTAAATGAATAAATAGGTCAGCAGTTAGTGAAAGGGCCCACAGGTGAGTCACGGTGTCGTGAGAAAAGATCAATAGTTAATGGTTCATCAAGAGACTTGGTGATTTCTTCATGTCGCGTAATTACTAGATTGGCCCACAGTTAGTAAGCAGTACACAGTCAGTCGCGTAGTCTCCAGAAAGAATGGCAGTGAAAATGACCAAGACTTTGTGACTAACTGTATGTAGTTTGAAATAAAACACAGTCGGGTTGTCGCCAGATTGAGATGCTGAGACAACTTTCCATTCAATAATGCAGAGATGAGTAATGAACAAGACACGTGTCCAAAGGTGAGTTGACTAAATAAGCTTGTCACATGGTCTCCAAATGGAAAAAGACTATTTAGCGACTAAGAGACTAAGTATAAAAGCCTTTGTTATCGCGTAGTCTCCAAACAATTTGAAGGTATGATATATTACTTAGCGATTTAACGAAAGCAATCAGATACAATGATTTAGAGATCCTATGGTGGTCGCGTGATCACCAGAAGTAAACTGTGGTTAACTAAGATGGGGAAAGTTACATAGTCGCTAAGTCTCTAGAAGAATCAAGGGTTAAAGACTTGGGTGAGCGACAAGGAGATCATACGTAGTTGCGTAGTCACTTAATATGAAATCATAAGAAAAGGCAGCAGTGTCTGAAATGACAACATGAATCATTCAGCATCCAATGACAAGCTTGGATATTGATTACTGTGCAAAAAGGGGTAGCTGAGATGTATGAAAGAAAGCCAATCACAGTGAAACATGTCATCGCATTCTAATTTTATAAAGTTTTGCACATATAAGAATTTGATTTTCTGTCACACTCAAGGGCTACGGCTAGGTTTTCAATTAATTCATAGCATACTGAATTGAAGACATGAATTGATGATTTTCAAAATTATGAGCCATGTACTACGAAAAATTACCATAAAGAGTTGATTGAGGATTCATTTTAACTTACCTTTCTTTTAGAATTTCAAAGCTAAGAAGTGCTAGGTATTCTGAGAAGAGAGAAGAAGCTAGAGAAGTTGCAAAGTATTCAGTTGATCAAGAGGCTTTGAATTTCCAAGAATTGTGCATAGAGGAGTAAGGTGAGTCTGGGAAATATATTTGTTTCAATATCGATAAAGAAGAAGGGATTCAAACACAAAAAACATGAGCAAAGTAGTCAGTGTGGCTTCTACCAATGGGAGAAGTCAGGATGTAGACGAAGAGTCCAAGGGGAAACAAAATTTATTAGATGAATTCCTCAAATTATTGCCAGATTCAACTCAGAACAGGAGGGTAGATGCTAACCTTCTTAAAGATGACTACTGCGATATTAGAGATGCTGATACTTTAGGGACAACAGGTTTTTCCATTTTTAACTACTTTTAAAAGAATTCTGATAAACCTATCCCAACATCAAACCCTTGGGCATGTGGTTTAGCTAAACTGATAGTTCCTAATGTCTACATAGATGTAGATTTGTTCTTAGGCCTCGCCAGTCATTATGATGTCTTGTCTAAGACAATTAAGAGGGATGATGGCACTGCACTGTTCATCCTAAATAGAAATTCATTCATGTAAGATTTTGGTTTGTATAGCACTATGTCCACCAGATTTGATATCACTAAGCATGAAGCAAGGTACAATTTGAAGCCTCGTATTGCTAGGGAAACATTACAGAAGCACATGTTCAAAGAAGTGAGAAAACATCTTGGTCCTATATCTGGGACAAGCCCTTACTACTTCAAGGACTTGCACTTTTACATTAAGTACATTGCCTATGCCCTATGTAGAGTGCTAGGGATAGATGGGGAAGTAGATAAGATCAATGCCAGGATATTGATGATGGTGCTAGATTTGCAGGAGGTGCATTCTAGCACTAGCTAGAATTATATACAGTATATCATTGACAAGATGCATGAGGGATTCATAGCAACTCAGAAGAAGATGAAGGATCCTAAGGAGAAAGAGCCCAAGTTCTTACACTACTCCATCCTCATGCATCTCCTATTGCACTTTAATTTTTTAATCATGGATGTGAGTAATTTGAACCCTCAGAGGTTTTATCAAGATGGACCTAATCCTATCCAGTTTTGGATAAAGATTTAAAATTATACATCTAGGGATTGTGATTACTGTGCATTTCAAAATTGGATTGTGTACCCAATAGTACAGAGCCTGGGCATCAGAAGGACAAGGGTCCCAATTAAGGTTATGCAACTGTTAAGGCCTTGTGATTACTCAGATAAATGGGAGGGAGACCATAATTGGGGAGATTTATTCTTAGAGGAGAACTATACCATAATAAGGGTATATGGATGTATACATCCAC
>MU224987.1:432911-504523 GCA_018584345.1 Thuja plicata
TACCTTGTAGTAGGTATATTTTAGATGCCTTACAAATGAACTATACTAGAGCATAAACCACAGTCAAAAGAGACAAGACAATAATGAATAGGAACTACACTGTATTCTCATTAATCCAAGTTGTTTCCAGATAGCCAGACAATAAACTCAAGAAGTAAACATGAAAAAGAAGTATGCTTCACAAATAAAATCTCCAAACTGAATGGTAACTTGTACTGAACTAGACAAAGATAGGAACAATCACAAGACCAGGAACCTCCACAGGAACCAAAAAATAGGAACCTAAAATCAGAACCCTCTGAAAAGAAAAGAGAAGAGAAGATATAGAAGAAGGAGAAACCTTAAAAATTATGTCTGGAAAACACCTGTCCTTCTCTCAAATCTGATTTTTTACTCATCTTTATTTTCAAAATATTTGAACCTTTTGGGTGACTTCACAAATCTGATTTTACCTTTAAAATATCTCTTTCATTCTTCCACTGAAAAGTCCACCAAATCTGATTTCATCTGCAAAATATCATTAAAATCTAAGAAAATATCTTCTCACAAAACCTCCTGGAAAGTTCTAACAAATCTGATTTACTTTGTCTATATCTGAATCCACTTGTCTGTTCAAAATATGAACCCATCCTCTGCAAAACATCTTTGAAATCTGATACTATTTGCCTTTGAAAATCTGATTTTATCTCTATCTCTGAAAAAATCTGAATATCCCTTGTTGAAACATCTCTCGGAATGCAACTCTTAAAATTTGAAAAATAAAAATATATTTGCAAACTATGCACTTCACCTTTTAAAATCTGAATATCAATTAAATCTCTTTTGAAAACCCAATTTTCTACCCATTTTTCCCAGAAACCACCAGAATTCAACATGTGGCACCCTCTTATTCACTGTCATAAACTGTGCCTTTTAACTATGGTTACCTTTTTCCTCTTTGGTCTCTAAGTCTCACGAAATTTTCACTAACCATGATCACATCCAGCGACCACATGACAACCACAGTCTCACAGTCATGAGCAATTTTACCTCATCTGTCGACCCTGGGCGACCTCATGACTGGCATCCAGTGGCTAATTCCCATCTGGCAACCACGCGACCAGCGGCTAACTCCTCGTCGCAGAAGTCATCTCTGGCACTCGTCTACTTCATGACTAACCGCTAGTGGTTAGTCGCCACATCTCAGTGATTATCTCCTTGGGTGGCTAACATCTTGTGACCAGGTGACTAACCACTAGTGGTTAGTCGCCAAGTCTTAGAATCCTGGCGGTGATCTTCAATTTGCCTCCCGACTGAGTGACTGGGTCCTTCTCGCGACCATGCGACCGGATATGTCTCGCGACCATGCGACCGGAGTCAAGTGTCCATTTTTGTCAAAATTTGTTTCCCTTTGTTTTCGGTCACAAAACTGAGGCAGTCAGATGACTGGGCGTGCATGGAGAGACTCTTTTTCTTCTTTCAAATTACTATGTTAGCATCTTTCCTTATAAACATTTCAGATTTCAACTATGGGATGAATGTGGGATAATTCATCTCATGGTTTTAAAGCCATTTTTGAAATTTGTCTCAAAATACTGTGTACAGCCCATGCATTTGGACCTCCAGCCCTCAAAGACCCACCAAGAGCCTCTGGGCTCTCTTACTTACCTATGAAGTATGTGTTTTAGCATATAAAGATAAAAAATGCCCACCACAGAGACAATGTGGGATAAAAGAAATGCATTGTTTCTCCACTTTGCTGAAATCTTTGAGTAAACTGCTCATAAATGGTATTCTTTCTTTGCAAATAAGCACCACCAGTGTGTTTTAATGGCCAGGGTGCCCCTTTCTATGGATTTACTTTCCAAATTTACACTTTAAAACTTTCAAAAAAAACTCAAAACTTCACCAAAATCCACCGCAGTCTGGCAACGTTATTTTGCAGTGCCTGTGTTTTAAAATCTATCATTTAAACAGAGGTCTTAATAGAATCAAAACTATCACATATTCCCCTCTTGACATGCTGCGCAAGTTTGGAATGTTGAAGTTTAAAGAAAACATTCAAAATCCCTTGCTATTACCCTCAATGTCTGCGCAACAACAATTCACATTTGATGTGTTTGGAGAGTTCATTTCATTGTGTCTGCATAGCTCATTCAATGTCTGAAATACCCTCCAATCTACTGCGCATCTTCCTCTTACTGCTCCCCATGTACTTCTCTTAGCAAACTCCCCTTATACATTGCGCAGACTTCTGACAATGCTGGATTGCAAAGTAGTTTGTACTGAATGTTTCAAAATCTCCAACCCACCTCCACCAAATGCTACGTAGGCTGCTGGAAATAAAGGTTTGCTTTACAATTCAAAACAACACTACAATTACTTCCTTATATCCTACGTAGGAAATCAATCCCTTTTGAAATTGCACTGTTTTAAAGTTAATAAAACATAAACATTCTCCATAGTCTGGCAGAATATATTCTAAAATATGTTGGCTTTTCTTCATTGTTTTATCTGCATTTAATGGCCATGTTGTTATCATGAAATGTCTGCGCAAGGTTTGGTATTACATTTCCAATCTGCTCCTCTATGAAAATGCATTGTTGTTTTTAATGCCACCACATGTTCTGAATTCCTTAATTGCTGGCTTCCATTGCATTGTGAAATAGATTAAAATTTTATAAATCTCCCAGAGTCAAATTATTTTATATGAAAGTCACCAGATCCCCTCTTCTCCATTTTCTTTTTCTTATAACTCATATAAGAGTCTGGAAGTCATCTTCGTGATGGGGAAACATAATGAAATTCATAATGTTTAATATGTTAATAAAATTTCCCTATCCTATTGCCACTTCGATAATTTGCATCTACACCCGAGCACTATGGATCCGCATAAGATAATCTCACAAAAACAATCGTGTGAATACATGTTTGGTTTCATATCGTGTGCATTTTCCAAATCTTGAGAAAAATTTAACTTTGCCAAGTATAATTGACTATGTATTTGTTGAAAAACTTTCAACAAATTTGACTCGCACATTCCAGTCCCCATTTTTTCTTATGCATCCTTCTGATCCTTATGTACTTTAAACTTGAATCCACATTCTAAAACACAGACCATTATGCAAATCTAATTATAAATTGCGGCCTTTATGATTACTTCTAACATTTTTGCAACTTGATCATATAACTGCAACTAGTCTCAAAAACTGACTAAAACAAGTAATCTGGCCTCGTCATCTGGAAATAAGACTCATTCATCTATAAAAAGCATGCATGTGAAAGGGCTCCTTCAGATTGATTCTCCGACACAATATGCAACTGATGAAACTTTGCATTTCCAGAATACTATGCAAGTGCGAAATGTTGAATCAGCATAAATCTCATTTGGATCAGTTATTGCAAAGTCACTAAATGACATTCTGAAACTTCACTATCAAGTCAGACTGTACATTCACTTGCAATAAAAAAGATGCCATAGTTAGTTCCTGATAACCTCACTCAGACAGAAAGATATCACTCTTGCAAAATGGCCATTCTGGAAACTTAATTCTGCTTTGCACTGCAAACTGAACAAACTGCCTCCGAAACTGAATTTGTAGGGTCACCAAAATAAACCTTCAGAAATTCAACCTCTGAAGCCTGATTGAATGTCATATGTAGAACATGACCCCTCAATTAACTTATTCTGAAAGAAAACAGTTCAACTGATACCAATCTATAAAATTAGCACCTTAAACACTTTCTGAACCAAAGCTCAACAGATATGCAGAAATTGGGTTTGGAATCGGCAAAGAAAAGTGATCTACCGGATTGGTCAAAGTTTGGGAATCTTTAGATGAGTTCATTCCTAGGTCTACAATGCAGATCTACATTCAATTATGTCCGACCTTGAACTGGGTGAAAATAAGGAAAGCACAAAGTATGCCATTTAATTCTGAATTCCGTATTTTCAGAGAAATCTTAATAAATCAGAAACGGAAAGGCTCTGGAAAAGTGGATAAATGGATTGGCAAGAATATTTAAATCTTCAAATAGGTGCACTCCTATGTTTGCAATATGTGGGAAAACTCAATTATCCAAAATGTTCACCTGGGTACATACTTTCAAGACCTCAAAATGAGCTATTCAAAAGATTAGGCAGAACAAAGATGCAGACAGTTCTGAGCAACCAACTTTGGGAAGTATGAAAACCTATCAAATGGATTGATAATGACCTAAGATCTGAAACATAAGCTCTCTAATATGCATGGAACACATTTCCAAAGTGGTGAACTATGAAACTCAACAGGGTGCAAGATATTCAGAAACAAACTAGGCTCCGGACAACAAAATGACACTTCAGCAAAATGCAGATTTAGGTGACCCCCTCAAAATGACTACTCCCTAAACATGTCAAAATTGGAATTCAGGAGCTGGGACCCACTGCACATATCAAATGAAAGGCATTAAAGCCTCTTCCCAATTTGTACCTCATGAAAATCATCCGGGTATCCTTTATAAACACTCTAAATGAGCCTTCTCACACAAAACTTTCAAGGGTACTTTACTTTGCTTAACTGAAAAATTAAAATGGTAACTCCAAATTTGTTCCAAATTTAGGAGTACCAACAAGGTCTGCAACCAGAGATTCTATGGTTTTTTTCCATAAACTGTGTTTAGTCAATCCTCATTAGAGCCACTGTTGGTTGTATTCCGAGTTCTAGTCTCTTTGCCAGTTATTTGTGGTCCTCATGCTTGCTTTGTGCCTAAAAGCAGAAGTCTCTCAGTTTATGTGTCTTCTCTCTGTTGAAATCTTCCAGTTTTCAGGTCAGAACCCATGTAAAAATTGCAAAGCCTCGAAACCCTAGGTCTTGTTTATTAGACAAGTTTGAAAAACCCTTAAATGTTTATCTCACTTCTATTTTGGCATTACTTTTTTGAGTTCACTTAAGTCATGTGTTAAAAAGCTTGGTCTCTTAGTCGCATGATCTGGATGACATATTCCTTTGTTCCTAGAGACTTGGTGATTACCTTATGTTGGGATGTCTCTAAAAGATTTTGAATATTCCTTTTGCTTTTAGAGACTTGGCGGAGCCCTTCAGTCGCGTAGTTTGTAAATGAATAAATAGGTCAGCAGTTAGTGAAAGGGCCCACAGATGAGTCACGGTGTCACAAGAAAAGATCAGCAGTTAATGGTTCATCAAGAGACTTGGCGATTTCTTCATGTCGCGTAATCGCTAGATTGGCCCGTAGTTAAGTAAGCAGTACACAGTCAGTCATGTAGTCTCCAGAAATAATAGCGGTTAAGTGAAAATGACCGAGACTTTGCGACTAACCGTATGCAATTTGAAATAAAACACAGTTGGGTTGTCACTAGATTGAGATGCTGATTAAGCTTTCCATTCAGCAATGCAGAGATGAGTAATGAATGAGACATCTGTCCAAAGGTGAGTTGACTAAATAAGCTTGTCGCGTGGTCTCCAAAAGTAAAAAGACTATGTAATGACTAAGAGACTAAGTATAAAAGCCTTTGTTGTCATGTAGTCTTTAGAATATTTGAAGGTATGATATATTACTCAGTGGTTTAATGGAAGCCATGAGATGCAATGATTCAGAGATCCTACGGTGGTCGCGAAGTCTCCAAATAAAAGGTCCCAAAGGGAAAGGTACTCGTGACTTAGAGATAAGGGTATGTCGCGTGGTCACTAGATGAGCTGAAGGGTAAAAGACTTGTCACGTTGTCTCTGAAGTGTAAGTCACTTAACATTCGTATTCAGCGATTAGGTGACTAAAGGTAGTTACGGGGTCTCATAAAGAAAAGCAAGCATTCAGCGACATAGAGATAACCATGAAATTTAAGAGTAATGGTTAGTCGTGGAGTCTCCAAGTAAAACATGAGTTAAACTTTTCTTCCAATGACTTTGATTTACACAGTCGCGTGATCGCCAGAAGTAAAATATGGTTAACTAAGATGGGGAAAGTTACATAGTCACTAAGCTCCAGAAGAATCAGGGGTTAAAGACTTGGGTCAGTGACAAGGAGATCATACATAGTCACATAGTCACTTAATATGAAATCATAAGAAAAGGCGGCAGTGTCTAACATGACAACATGAATCATTCAGCGTCCAATGACAAGCTTGGATATTGATTACTATGCAAAAAGGGGTACCTAAAATGTATGACAGAAAGCCAATCACAGTGAAACATGTCATCACATTTGAATTTTTTAAAGTTTTGCACATATATGAATTTGATTTCCTATCACACTCAAGGGCTACGGCTAGGTTTTCAATTAATTCACAGCATGCTGAATTGAAGACATGAATTGATGATTTTCAAAATGATGAGCCATGTACTTCAAACAATTACCATAAAAAGTTGATCGAGGATTCATTTTAACTTACCTTGCTTTCAGAATTTTAGAGCTAAGAAGTGCTAGGTATTCTGAGAAGAGAGAAGAAGCTAGAGAAGTTGCAAAATATTCAGTTGATCAAGAGGCTTTGAATTTCCAAGAATTGTGCATAGAGGAGTAAGGTGAGTCTGGGAAATAGATTTGTTTCAATATTGGTAAAGAAGAAGGGATTCAAACACAAAAAACATGAGTAAAGAAATCAGTGTGGCTTCTACCAGTGGGAGAAGTCAGGATGCAGACAAAGAGTCCAAGGGGAAACATAATTTCTCAGATGAATTCCTCAAATTATTGCCAGGTTCAACTCAAAACAGGAGGGCAGATGCTAATCTTCTTAAAGATGACTACTGCAATATCAGAGATGTTGATACTCCAGGGACAAGTTTTTCCCTTTTTAACTATTTTTTAAAGAATTCTAAGAAACCTATCCCAGTATCAAACCCTTGGGCCTGTGGTTTAGCTAAACTGATAGTTCCTGATGTCTACATAGATGTAGATTTGTTCTTAGGCCTTGCTAGTCATTATGATGTCTTGTCTAAGATGATTAAGAGGGATGATGGCACTGCCCTACTCATCCTAAATAGAAATTCATTCATGCAAGCTTTTGGTTTGTATAGCACTATGTCCACCAGAATTGATATCACTAAGCATGAAGCAAGGTACAATTTGAAGCCTGGTATTGCTAGGGAAACATTACAGAAGCACATGTTCAAAGAAGTGAGAAAACATCTTGGTCCTATTTCTGGGACAAGCCCTTACTACTTCAAGGACTTGCACTTTTACATTAAGTACATTGCCTATGCCCTATGTAGAGTGCTAGGGATAGATGGGGAAGCAAATGAGATCAATGCGGGATATTGATGATGGTGCTAGATTTGTAGGAGGTGCATTCTATCACTAGCTATGATTATATACAGTATATCATTGACAAGATGCATGAGAGATTCATAGAAGCTCAGAAGAAGATGAAGGATTCTAAGGAGAAAGAGCCCAAGTTCTTACACTACTCCATCCTCATGCATCTCCTATTGCACTTTAATTTTGTAATCATGGATGTGAGTAATTTGACCCCTCAAAGGTTTTATCAAGATGGACCTAATCCTATCCAGTTTTGGATAAAGATTTGGAATTATACATCTAGGGATTGTGATTACTGTGCATTTCAAAATTGGATTGTGAACCCAATAGTATAGAGCCTGGGCATTAGCAGGACAAGGGTCCCAATTAAGGTTATGCAACTGTTAAGGCCTTGTGATTACTCAGATAAATGGGAGGGAGACCATAATTGGGGAGATTTCTTCTTAGAGAAGAACTATACCATAATAAGGGTATATGGATGTATACATCCACCTCATGTCTTTCCTTACCATGTGCCTGCAATAGTTTCTACAATGGAATTTGTTTGGCAGTTGTTGTTAACGGAAAATGAGCACTTTCCATCACATAGAAAGGGGACCATAACCCCTAGACAGTTCAGAATTTCAGATTTTACTATTGGCAAAGGTGCAATTGATTCAGTCAGCCAGTGGTTAGAAAGTTGCAGAATGGGGATAGCCTCATATAGATACATTGATCCTGAAGGTTTCATGGCAGGAGTCAGGAAATTATATACTCCTACAATTCCCAATACAAATGTTCATTGTGAATGTATTGAGGAGGATGCAACAAGAAATATTCTTGATGAAGATGAAATCAAGACAAGGAGAACAAGGATTCAGTAGTTGCTGAACCTTGAAAGACAAATCAAAAGAAATGGGTTGGCTTTTGGAGGTTTTTACCCTAACCTGCCATATTTTGACAGAATAAAAGCCATGATTGATAATTTTTATGTACTTACTGAACAACTGGAAACTGTTCTTGATAAGAAAGGTGCCCAAGGGCCAGATCATTTAGAATCTGAGTATAATAGTAGTAGTGACAATGACTATGCCCGTCCTACTAGATATGTTCAGCCTCAGCAAGATGTTGCTGAGATACCACAGTTGCAAGGTGCTGAAGGCCATATTGTTGATTTAACAGTAGCCACACAACCTGATGATGTAGAGGATCCTTTAGCTAAAAGGAAAAAGGTGGTAATAGGCCAGCCTTCAGTTGAAAGGCAAGAAAAGAAAAAAGATAAAACAAGTGCGTTAGTGCTTGGGAATAGGTTATATGACCATAACCTGAGAAAATTGATTAGGGAGGGCAAGAAAAAGCAACTTGATATGGAAGAGAATATTGAATTACCCCTTAAGACTTGTGTTGATGAAAGGTTAATACTTCAACACCAATTTCTAAATGATGATAATTTCATTAAGACTGAGGAGTTTAAAGACTTCCTAAGGTGGTATAAAAAGGAGAAAATTAGAGCTCAGTTAACTGTTGATGGGGAGGAGACAGTAACAAATGAGGCCCTAGTGGCCCTGCAATCATATGACCCAGATAGTGAGGACATCTCACTTGATGAAGCCTGAAAAATGGTATTGGACAGTGGCATATTGCTTGCTGAGGGTTGGGATTTGGCTTTTGCCTTCATAATTGATCAAATACGAAAGAAACCAGATTTGAAGATGTCAAGTGAAATGAAAATAGGGGATATGTTTAAAGGATTTGGGTATAGCCCAAAATATCAAGCCTTTGCAATGTGGAACCTTTTCCCTAAGGACTAGAAGCCTCAGCTAGTAAACATTCAAGAAAATATGGTAGGAAATCAAATGGTTTGGTCTGTACAGAATACAGGGGATTTGGAAATATCCCAGATCATGACACATTGGGCACACTTGAATGAGGAGAAGACAAACTAGTTTTCTGACAAGTGTAACATGCTGATAAGGAGACCAGTTCATTGGCTAAAGACCGAGAATTGTGCCATATCCAGATGCACCAGCAAGATCAGGTAATTAAGAAATTAATGAAGGAATTAGAGGAGAAGCTTGAGGTGATGTATGTGCCTGTACAACCATAGCCTTTGCAAATTGAAGACAAGGCAAAATCAGAAGAGGTGGTTGAGAAGGAGGATATAGGACAAAAGAAGAATGAAATAGCCTTGAATGCATTAAGGGGCATTCTACTACATAGGATTGAATTCTTGAAGGATAATACTGATGTTATCCTTAATGCCTATAACAAATTGCCAACTTTGCATGCTAAGGCCATGGGGTATCTTGCCATATTAAACCCCTATTTTACCAAATGGTCTACCAGAATGAAATTGTTTGAAAAGATTTCATCTTTGCAATCCCTGAGATCAGACTTGCCAGAGACAGTAATAGAGGTGGAAGATGAGATCAAAAAGGTTAATGTTGCTCTCTCATTCTTCAAGGGCAAGTTGAATCAAATAGAGGTAAAATTGAGCCTTTTTGCTGCAGATTTTAATAAATTTGTTCCCTCCCTAAGAGGAGAAGATGATCAGGTAAAGGCTTTAGATTCCTGGAGGAATGAGTTTGACAGCAAGATGCCTAAAAATGAGGCATTTATTATAGGATCAGATGTGGACATTGAGGGTTTTAATAAAATTTTAGATGAGGCATTCAAGGAATAAAATGACATGAGTAAGTTTCTATTGGATGTTAAGAACATCACTGATGTTAGATGGGAGAGGCAAAAGGCACAAGTGCAAGCCACCCAAGACTTTAAGTGGCCAACCGATGATGAAGTGACAACACGGGAACTGATCACTAGGCCCAAGAAAAATAAACCCATAGTAGAGGAAGAAATCCTGGATGACGAATAAAGTTGAACATTTGCCACCTCACTATTGAGTATGAAGAATGTTAGTTATTACTAAAGAAAAGTAGGTGAGCATGTAAAGATGGTCACCCAAGTTTGACATAAATGATACCAGCTACCATGAATACTATCAAAGTGAAGGCGCCAGATAAATAGAAGAACAAAGAATATCAGATTTCATCTCTTGATTTTGTCTTTCCACTGCTTCTTCTTTCTCCTCTTTTGTCTTTTCTATAATTTTAGGGTTAGGTTTTATTAGACCATCTGAAGCTTGTTGCATCCTTTTGAAAAGGATTGCAAGATGGTTAAAGACCTATAAATAGTCAAAATATTGTAATTGAAAAGAGAGATGAAATATATTGTAAAATCAGACTTTCTAAATTTGTGTCTGTGTTTTCAAGCTTCAAAGATTTTTCATGTATGAAAGAAGGATCACATCAATAAAATATGGTGCAATTTTACTCCTCTCTATTGTTGTCTCTTTATTTCCTGTGTATGATTTTTTATGCTTAAGTTTGTAAGGAAGTATGAAGCATTTTGGTTACAAGGTAACTATTTAATTACTTACAATTTTCTTTCATGTAAAGAACTAAGTTTTGTGGGTAGTTTTAGGGAGCATATCAGTATTTAAATATTTGATACAATATTTGAGACATAACTAGTTAATTTGTAAGGTAGTTTATCTGAATTGCATGTAGTTTGTAAGGTAGCTTACAGTATTTTGTTTATGTGAGACTTGGGATTATTGACTCTGTAACCCAAAGGATAGGCACTGATCTAGGTCTTAGTCTGATAATCTATCATCATCCAAGTTTTTAAAACTATTAAAAATTATTTCAATTAAATATACTTCTGTTACTTAGAACAAACAAATTGAACTCAGTAAGGACTCATGTCAGCAGGACAGTGTCCATTTTAGTGATTCCTTGAAGAGTGAATCATTAGGTTATCCCTCCTAAAATCAAAAGGAAGAAGGATGAAAATCCTTGTATCACTGATTTATGCTATATTTACAATCATGGTTTGTATGGTTAAGTTTTGTATTTGGTTATGCTTGGTCATTTGCAAGGTGGTTCACAAGTTGGTTTAACAAAGATACATGGCAAATCAGTGTCCACTTTTATATATACTGTGTAATCAGTAATCATAAAGAGGTAAAACCTACCTAAGTATTTTTGGAACTCAAAAATGAACAAGGATCTTATCCAATCCTTAGCAATTAGGCTTTTCTTGCATCTGAATCAATATAGACAGCATGGTGTTCAAGTAATTATTCAAGAACTGTGATTCATACAAGAAAAATCCCTAACATAAACTGCAGTATAAACAACTTCTCTCCAGTGAACATACAACATATTTCCTTCAAGCAACATAGTTCTAGAAGAATCTAATATATTTCTATTTCTTTTCTTTGCAATCCCATTCTATTGTGGTGTCCTAGGAGCTGATGTTTGTCTATATATTCCATGCTCTTCACACTAGGTATTAAACATATCTAAATTAAAATCTCCACCTCTATCTGACCTTAAAATTTTTATCTTCAAACCTGATTCATTCTTAGCTTTTGCTTTGAAAATATTAAATTTATCAAAAGCCTCAGATTTATCTTTAAGAAATGCAACCCATATCATCCTAGAAAAGTCATCAATAAAAGGTATGAAATACCTTTCACCATAGTCTTATGCCCTGCATACACCATCCCTACATTTTGTAGGCAAAATGTTGGGTCCCCCCCTCCTTTTTTTTTTCTCTTTTTTGCTTGGTTTCTTTCGTTTCCTTTGTTTCCCTTCTGGCTTTGCTTTCACGAGGGTTGTTTTTATTTTGCTTCTTGTATTCTTTTGTCTCTAGGACCTAGTCCTTGAGGTTTGTGTGTCTTGAGTCATCCGGATCCCTGACTCCGAGATTCTCTGCCATCATGTTTTATTTTGTTGGAAGGTGTGGCTACATGGAATCCCCAGGCCCAAAGTTTGGAGGTTTTCTTTTCCAGAGTTTGTGAAAGGAATGCATCATGTTTTACCCTAGGGGTTTAAATCAGTTTCACATATCATTTTCACATTTACCATGATCAAAACACTCTGTGATTAACAAAGAGATTAAGGCGATTCAGAGCGATTAAGTGCAAAGCGCTTTGGTAATTAACAACGTTAAGAAGGCAGTAAGCAGTGGTGCTTTCATGGTTAGTTCCAAGGAAAACTACTTGTAGAGCATTTCCCATGCTCACCTTCCCGCATTCCTCATGTTTTCTGGTAGGCCTTTCAGCTCTCTTCCTTCTTTTTTCTATTTCTGGTTTTTCTTGCTTCCCGTCTGGTTTTTGTTCTATTTTTGTTTTGTCGAGTCTTTTCATTGGCTCTTCGGTCACCCCTCGTTGGTGGGATGGCTCTGCCAGAGGGTTGTGTTCTCTCTATGTAGTTGTAGTTTAAGATAGAATTTTTATAAAATGTATGATAGTGTAGATACTCCTATATAGTCTGTACATTGTGTAATTTCCTGTTTATAGTTGTATATATGTCTATTTTCTCAGTCGGCCTACGAGTTATGCTTCGGCCCTCATAGCACTTTGACCCTATGTATATTTGATGTATATTCCATGTATATACTTATATTTATAGCAAGCTTGTCGCGTTCCCTCACAACTAGACCAAATCTTTGAGCTGGTTAGCGAGATATTCACCACAGTTCAAACTTGACACCTTTCCTATTCGAGCCATGGCAAATTTCTCTCTCCTCTGTCATGTAATCTTAATGGTGGGATTAATTTCCCATGAAGAGGCATTCAAATCCCATCCCATCTGGCATTTTCTTCCCTTGTGTCAACCCACTTGTCACCATTAATGCCATTACGCAGGTTGTCGCACGGCCACGTGATGACCCATGTTAGCCAAGTATGGCTCACTACCGGTTACATCGACAAATGACTAGTTTTTTTGGACTCTGGGAGCTGGGAAGCCCCTGGGTCTTCATTTCCTCTTATTTCCTAAACCAATGCCCCAGAGCCCCCAGGTGTTGATCAGAATTTGATCCTCATTAATTTTGATATTCTAGGATTTTGATGTACGCTAACACTTTTGGATAGGTATGAAATGGTGGTGAATTACCAAGAGTCCCTAAAATATTATTTTTATCATATCATGTATTGATGGTTCTTCGGTCTTGCAGGTTGTAGATAGTTTGATCAAAATGTCTGAAGTGATCACTCCTCCTGATAGCCCAGAGCTGCCAACTACCTCCACTCAGGAAACTACAAAAACTAAGGCCGAAAGGATGCTGGCCAAATTTCCACTAACCTCCAAATACCCGAGGGAGGGTGTTCTTGTGGGTTCCAAGGTGGACTCCAAGTTGCAAGAAATAACAGAGACATAACTTAGACTTTGGGATGAAATGCAGGGCTTTGTCCAAGCCACATATCAATAGAGGACCATCGGAGATGATATGGCTAAACACATGGCCACCTCTAGAATTATCAAAGCTACAAGTTTTCCCTTCTTGGTGCAAACAATGGAGTTGATACTCCAACTGAAAATGCTCTACAACACCCCCACCCAGGTTGTTTTTCTCGCCGATCCTTAGCCACTACACTATCTGGAACCCATTGTTACTCTTGATGCGACTAGTTTTGCTTCGGGGCTGGGGATCCCCCAATTCAAGGGAGCCATTGTTCTCCCTTGATCCACATTATTAAAGGAGTTTAATGAAGCTTCCCTTCTCTCTTGGAAACATCTCAACACTCACTTGCTAAAGTCCCTGAGAAGGGCCTATAAAAAAATGAAGCTGGAGATTCCCCGCAGGGATTTTAAAGAATGTATTCAGGTGGGGATTATATTTCTATGTAGGCTCTTTAGAGAGCACTATGCCCAGGAAATTTTGGAATGGATGTAATAATTTCTCTACTGCATCACCACCCATAGTCAGAATTTCAACTGGGAAGCTATCATCGCCAACCATGTGGATGCGTAGCTAAAGAGTGTCCTCCAGACTTCAAAATTCTATATGAAATCCTATGTGCTATGGGAACTTGCCCAACAAATACCTACTTTTTAGGGTTTGCATATAGTGGGCATTCTCAGGAATGGGCCTGACCAGTTGGTGCCATGGGAACATTATCCCCAGGTCTAGTGGGAAGTTAGCTTCCCAAATTCTTGCAGGGTAAATGATTCATTCATTTACCATAATATTTTGACACTTAATTGGGACTCCGGATATTAGTTATTGCAAGAGACAATGAACTTGGTGAGTACTTATGACAATTACTTCATTCAATTCCAGCAGCATACATACATTCAAGTGACCAGCTTCTGTGGGAAACCCTATATACTCCCTCGATATTGCGGGGATAGAATTATTCTTTTGGAGTACTGCAGACAGATTCTGGAGCTACATGCCCTCTTCACATTGAAAAAGGTTACCAACGTCCCTTTCCCAATTTCTTGTGGGAACTATTCTTGCAACCTTTTCATGACAAAGGAGGCCAAAAATGAATTGAAGAGCATGGGAATGGTGGAATTCCACCATAACAGAAGCAATTTTGATCCATTGGGTAAGATAGCAATGACACTTCCTTGGGTGTCCCCACTGCACATAGTTGTTATTGAAGATTTTTGGATAGATTTCTAGGACAATTTTGATCTCCATGACTACCAGCATTCGCGGATGTCCAAAGGCTTGATGAAAGCCCTCGACCTTCAGGGTTTCCAGAAGGGTTTTTCAGATTACTAGCCTCTGGAGGACCCATTGTACAAAGAATAGGGGTTGGATAAGTTAGACCTTCCTCTGGTGGATTGGGGCACCCTAGAGAACTTGACAGTTGAGGAGGTGTTCTACCCCATTGTAGATAATAGTCACAAATATTTTGAGCGGGTGTGTCCAAGGAGCACCTAAAAATGACCAATTGTTCAGAGGTCTGATTCAACCTTAGGAGCCACAAGATTTAGTAAAAGTAAGGGGAAGGAGAAAGAAGGGCCCCCGACCCAAGTGTCTCCCAAGGGTCCGCTCCCCATAGTGGCATAGATATACAAGACAATGGAGGTGTCGAGGCTAACGAGCCAGAAGATAAGTGCACAAATTTCCCATGGCCTCCTCGCAACTCCCGTGACATCTTCTTGCCCGACAAGATCCCTCTCATTGGCCACAATAATGAGTAGGAAGACATTCACTGAGGCAGAGTCTGCAAATATTATGGATGCCAGGGACCTACTATGAAGAAAGAAGAAGCAGAAGGTGAACCCCACCTCAAGCATAGACATGGGCTCCGGTATGCCCAATGTTCCCCCAGTAGATGTCAGTTTGGATTCCCCTAAATTGAATGATATTTTAGATACCTCACCCCCGCATGATGACTTTGATGATATCTTCAGGATGAATGAGATTATGAACCTGCATGGGGATATAGATCACGCAGTCAAAGAAATCACCACCCAGGAAAAGGAAGAGATCCCTGCTGAAAAGGAAGTCTTAGAGGAAGAAGTTTCCATAGAGAAGGAATTCTGGGAAGAGGCACAAAAGGAGCCCGACTGGGAGGAAACACTGGTCTAGGAGACCGAGAAAGAACCAAGACAAACAACAGATGAAAAACCGATGACTGGGGAAACTGAACCCATGGGATCAACCATACCCCCAATCATCATGCTACAGATGCCTTTGGTTACTCCAGGTGACCAGGCCCTCTGGAGTACATTCAGTGAGGTAATCATAGTGGACCAAACATTGAACCTAGGCTAGATGCCTCCGCCACCTTTGGAAGATGTTCCAATAGAGGAAGATATCTCGGTCAATGACACTGAAGAAGAAGAAGAACAACAACAACAAGATGAGGGGAGAATCCTCAATGATATGAACATTAATTCATCTGATGCTGAGAGGGACAGGGAAATCCTAGAAGATACAAATGATGCTGATACTAGTGGAGAAGAAAACCTGGACATCATGAAAGAGGATGCCAACAGGGAAAAAAATACTGAGGCCTCCAGAGAGAAAGAAAAGGAACACGAACAGGAAAAGGAGAAAGATACCAATGACACTGCAGATACCAAGAATGCACCACCAAACTCCGAAGGGAGTCCCATACCCAGGCCTTGGCAGAAAATCTGCCCTAGCTGCCCCAATGGGTGGTGGAATCTAGGAAGAGAAGGGTCTCGATGATAGCAACAGGTGTTCCACTCTCCTTGGCCAAAATGATGGCCCAAAATGCAGAGGTCAAGAAGCCTAAGAAGACCCAGATAGTCCATACCCTTTGGACTAGTCCAGAAGGAAGCACAGTTATGACAATTGCAACACCTCCCCTAGATATAGATGCAGAAGCGGTAAGGGATGAAGATTATACAATCACAGAAGTGCCTCTGGGGAGGAGAGATAAGTAGGGAGAATTGTACCTTCTATGAGAGGAAACCCATGTAATAGAGGCCCAGTATAATAAATAGGCCCATAAGTTGAATGAGGAAAGAGAAAACAATGAAAATATCCTCGGGCTCCTGATAGAACTTATGCAGCCACTGGCCGAGATCCATCTAGAAGCTTCTACCTACAAAATACCGCTTACACAGGGTGATGTGGATACTCTAAGGGCCATGAAGAAGAAGGCCCAGGTTGTGGATGGGTTGATCACCGAGAAGACAATGGCCATAAGTCAATTTCTAGTGGTATCACTCATGGATCTTTATCAGATCAACAATCTCTTGAACCAAGTGAACGTCTCTGCTGTCCTATGGGAGGGAGACTTAGAGAAGTACAAAAGATGGAAGACCGGGTTGGTCAAAGTCTTTACCTCTGGAGAAGAGGCCATCATGGAGATAGGAATTTTGGGGGATGAATCATTTGAGTCCCTCTAAGCCTAGTACTCCAGACTTGGCCTCAAGATCGAGGTAAGCAAGCAACTGGTTAAGGCCCTAAGAGATAAAGTAATTGCAGCCCAGTATCCTTTGGGCCTATTCAAAAAATTCATTGTAAGGGTGTCACAAGTTGACCCCTTCACCACCAGAACATGCGCCCTAGAGGACTATGTCCTCAGCAAGTATGATGAGCTGATGGCGACCTTGTATCAGTCTACTGGGGACTTCGATGAAGGAAAGCTATCAAGACTATCTAAGATGATGCTCTGGGATCATGACCCTGTAAAGATAGTAGATGAATTTAGAAATGGGGTCGGAGAAGTTGAGGAGAAGTTTGAAGCTATCCATGGCCGGTGGAGAAACATTAAGGACATAGATGAGGATGGCATCAACAAAGTTTTGGAGGAATTTAAAAATAGAAAAGGGCAATAAAATTCTCTGGATTCTAGGGATTATCACCAGCAAGGTGCATTCTTTTACGTTCATTATTCTTTGAGTGTAAGCTCCTGGATCCCAGATTCCTAGATCCAACAATTTTGTATTCTTCTGATGACCTTTCTCCAGGCTCCTCTAAGATAACTGGTCATTATCAGGAAGTTAATAAGTGGATGTTAAAAAGTAGGTGACTCTAACAAGGCACATCAGCTTGAGGGATGGTTCAGACAGGTGGTATTCCCACGGCATGGCTCCAACATTAAACACCTAGTGCATCGAAGATAGAGAGCCACTTTTTCATTGATGAGGCATGTAGCCTCGAGCTCCAGAGAGATCAGATTTCTTCTTTCCTCCCTCTAGCACTCTTCTTAATGCTGATTCTTCCATACTTCTCTTCTTGTCTTATTCTTCTGACATGTCAGACCTTTGTTCTTCTTGAGATTGTTGTAGAGTGGTGTAGGTAGTACCGACCACCAAAAATTCTATTTTATTGTTGAGTGTAAAGTCAGATTAGGTTAAATTTAGGGAAAGTAATTGTATAAATAATAAGTCCAACCTCATTTCAAGGGTTGGAGAAATTGATGATTTTGTAGTCCATAGCAATAGCATTTCAACACTTTCATCTCTAGTATTTGCAGAGCTCAATGCTCAGTAGTTCTTAGTAAATAGATGCTCTCTTGGAGTTGTTGATGTACACACCAGTGATGCTGGAAAACCATTGATGAAGAAGGAAGGATTCTCGCAATGCTGCTATTGGTGTTCTGATCTTTGAGTTAATACTCTTTTGTGTTGTATGTTTTTGATGTCCCTTTCTCTAATGTTTTAAGTAGATTAATGACCTCTTTTCCCTTTTCTATTGAATATGTATGAACTAATGGTTCTATTCGAAATTTAGTGTAGTATGTTAGAGCATGGTTGATGTTTTGAATGTATTAGCATAACTAAAAGTAGATTGAATACTCCTAACCCTGGCATATATTTTGAAGTTTATTTGGCAAACTAATGCATGCTTGTAGGAAAGCCCCGACCTAAAAAAATTCTTGGAGAAGATGAGCCAAGAAAAACTAGCTATGCCCCTGAACAAAATAGTTACACTCCCTACTTAGCTCCCACACTATCGAGACCCGACTCTTAGGTGCTTGAAGGCCCAAAGAATTTATTCCCTAGACAAACTTTACACAAAAAGTTTGCCGGTACCACGGTATCCAGTGATAACTTACCTCTGTTGGTAGACCGGTCACAAAGTCCCATCATCAGAAACTGGCACTAGAAGGAGGTCATGAGCTCGTCCCCTTTCAGAGGATTTAGACTTTAAACCACCTAAGGGTTCCCCAAGCCATAGTTTTAGGAAGAAAACCTCCAATGGGATTGGATCATTTTTCACCTACATGATTTGAAAGAGTCCTTAGATTAGCCCCCAATCCTATAAGGTTTATTGAACTTGAGCCTCCTGCTCGAAAGAAGCGGACCCCACAAACCAAGAAGGTAGCCAACATTGTATGGGGATCTACTATATCTCAGAACACCCAAGTTTCTCAGACAATCTCAGGGACCAACGCCCCACCTAGTCAAAATCCAACACCCCTGATGGCCACGTATTTTGGTAACACCAGGTCCCCAATGGGGAAGTTTCCTCGTGCTACCAATGATCTTCCTCCACATCTAGAGAAGATCTATCCCTGATATGAGAATTTAGGCTCACAAAATGTAGAAGAGCATCTGTAGGAATACAAAGATGCCATGGACTAACACTAGATCCAACATCAAGACATTGTGAGCTGGATATTCACTCTATCCTCAGGATAGAATGAGTTAAAATAGTATGTTAACTTGCTGAACAACTCCATCAACAGTTGACAGGATATGGACTACACTTTCCTAGTGGCCTTCCATGTACATGTGGACCCAGTGTGGTCCCATAGCTATTTTATCTCTATTATGAAGGAACCGAACGAACCCCTTGCAACATTTAACCTCTAGTTCCAACATGCCTTGAAGCGGTGCACGGGTCCTTTCATCCCATCTGCAAATGTAACCAGCCAGACATACCTTAATTCTATGGACCCTTTCATTGCCACTCTCCTATGGAGAACCATCAACCCCAATGACCAAGATACTTTGGCAAAGGTTTACAACCTAGCCTTGGAGCTGTCCCGCAGTTTGAACAAGCATCCCAGTGGGATTGGGTGGAGGACACCTTTCAACATAATACCTGGTGAAAATTCTTACATTGGGGATACAACCCCAATCAAGCAATGGGTGCTGTAGTGATGGCCATGAATCCCCCACCACCGTTGATAGACTAGCAGGCTCGATACATATAGCCATCGTAAGCACAAACAATACCAGGTTTGGAATTTGTTCCCTGGAAGTAGCTGCAACAAATCCAACAACCACCAAAACATCCCTCTAGAGTACCTTTCTTCCAATCGCCTATGGCTAGAGGATTGCAGTCCTCAACTTCGAGAGTTGCTGCTACTTTCCTCGGGAACCAACCACAATAAACATCATATTATGATGCAAACACTCATTTGTCCATAGAGGTTGAATCTCTCTAGTGATTGTTGTCCTCATTGACTGTGGACATGGGACATCTGAAGGCAGGGTTTTTCGCGACCCACAACCCCAATTCCCAGAGAGGGAATATCTTCTCTGGCTAGCAAAATACCAATGCCGGATGAAGAAACTATAACAATGGGCCTCATCCCAACCAACAACAATGGAACAATAATGAAAACACTAGAGGTCCTTGTTTGAACCAAAAAACCACTTAGGGTGGTGCTGGACCCAGGCTGGTAAAGGACCAGTTTACACACCTACACCTCCCAAAGATACCCATCCCTAGGACAACATAACTGATCGCTCCTTCCCACTGAAAGGGCTTAGCTCTAACCAAGCTAAGTACTCGGCCACGGGAAGCTAATAATTCCTGTGGGGGGGAGGTTTGACATCATAATGGTGTTAGAGAGAACCACCACCTCCATGACCTTGATGGAGGTTTTGCTAAACTTCCACGAGAAGAGGAAGTCTCTTCTGAAGCTCTTGGGAAACCCAGAAGCAGTTAGTCGCCCACCCAAGATTATCACTTTTGACGATGCCAACTTGGTTGTCTTCTGGGGAAACACTGAGGATCCTCCCTTTTTACTAGGTTTGAACATACAAGGGAAGAACCTACACAATTGCTTGGTAGATTCCAATGCTTTGGGAAAATTCATGCCTCTATCCATATGCCAGAAGCTCAGACTCCATCCCACTCCATCCAAAGGCACAGTAGTCCAGCTAGAAAAAACTGCTATAAAAATGGTAGTTGAGATGAAGAACGTCCAGATTCAGCTCATCCAAGACCCCTAGATAGCAAGCATAATAGACATCCAAGTGGTAGACATCCCGGAGACCTATGGGATGTTGTTAAGTCAAAATTGGTCTAAGGCCCTCAATGAGTATTTTGTCATTGACTTCTCCCACTTATGGCTCCCCTGGGAGGGACAGTCTAACCAAATCTGGGTAGAAAGTGAGCCTTGGATGAAGTAGGCCCTCACTAAAGTTGGGAGGGTAAATGAAGTCCTTTTCTCTGAGACTTTCCCCAGGATGTACCAACCCCTCAAAATCCTCACATTTGATTTCACCCCCGAGGAAGATCCCTTCGTTTCTTAGAGAATCCAGGACCTAGACAAAAAAATGAGAGGTGAGGTTAACTCATAGGGTATCACAACAAATCCCACTACACTCTTATCTAGCACTTGGTTCCAGGTGCATTATCAAAAACATTCTGAACTAGAGTGTGAGCCTTGCATCACCACTGCTACCTGTTACATCAATTCCCTCTGGGAGAGGAAAAGTGAAGCAGATTTGCCTGGACTCAACAATCATTCTGGCGGTACTCCCATGGTGCCACGCTTCCAAGAATCCCAACCACAGGATTCTCTGGAGGTAAACCTGACCCATGTGCCATCAGAGCTAGAGGAAACTACCCCCAACCTTCCCAAAAATAATCCAAAGGCCACTTCACCTTCCTAGCCCCAAACAATGAATAATGACTTGTGGACTCTGAAGTTTGATGGGTCTCAGTCTAAACAAGGTTGTGGAGTTGGGGTGGAATTGATCAACCCATGGGGGAAATCCTTCCTTGTGTCTTATAGGTTGCAGTTCAATTTCATGAACAATGTCATGGAGTATGAGGCCTTGGTCCTTGGACTCCTATTTGCATTAAGAAAAGGAATCACCCACCTTCGGGCGTTGGGTGATTCAGAGTTGATCGTTATGCATGTTCAGAGCTAATACACTTGTCATGATAAAAGGCTAGCTGCATATCGCAACTGGGCATGGAGCCTCATTGAATATTTTGATGCCTTTGGCATTGAACTCATTCCCCAGAAAAGAAACTACATTCTAGATGCCCTCGCTATATCCGCCAACACCCTTGAGCAAATGTTTGGCTCCCAGCTCTGAAAGTTCTTATTTGAGATGGTCCCCACCCCGTCCATTCTAGATAATGTCACCCACTTTCAAGTCTTTGAGGATGATCAACATATACTGGCCTTCATGGCCAATGTTGGTGTTTTTGAGGATCAAATAGTGGAGGAAAGAGATCATGAAGATACTGGGCAAGGTAAAGAAGATGACGAGATCATAGACTTGCCAACCAACACCATCCCTAAGGGGATGGTAGTGCTACAATGAATATTTGACTCAGACCCCCAGGGCCGAGAAAATACATCATCCTCCTCAGAGGGAGGAAAGTTCAAAAAGGTTAACATAGGCCAAGCCAGTGAAGAAACATTTATGCATATTGGAACCTCCTGCTCCCCAGATGAGAAGGAGAAGATTCTTGTGGTTCTCTAAGAATACATCAACTTAATTGCATGGGGGTATGAGGATCTGAAAACCTATGACACATCCATCATGACCCATACCATCCCACTAAAACTTGATGCTATGCCCTTCGGCAAAAGAAAAGATTGGTAAACCCAATGATCAAACCTGTAATTCATCAAGAGGTTTAGAAGTTGCTGTCAACCCAAATTATCTTTCCTATTCGGCACATTACTTGGGTTGCCAACCTCATCCTTAAGAGGAAGAAAATCGGAGAGATCTGTCTTTGCATGGTTTTTTGCAATTTGAACAAGGCATCTAAGAAGGATAATCACCCTCTCCCCTCATTCGATGAGGTATTACAAATTGTGAATGGATCCCAAATGATGTCCTTCTTGGATGGATACTCTGGGTATAACTAGGTTATGGTTAAGTACGAAGATAGAGACAAAATGACATTCACCACCAAGTGGGGAATGTTTGCATACTGAAGGATGCCCTTTGTCCTGATCAACATGGGGGAAACATTTGAAAAGGCTATGGACATTGCATTCAAAGGCCTAGTGAACTGGTGCATAATCATCTACATGGATGATTTAACCATCTTTTCCTGGGACATGCATGATCATTATGCCCACCTTATCTAGATTTGTGAGAGATGTCACCGGTATGGAATATCCCTAAACCCTAAGAAATATATATTTAGGGTCACTAAAGGGAAGATGATTGAGCATATCATCTTTGAGAAGGGTATATCCATTGACCTTGAGAGAGTTGAAGCACTGCTAAATCTACAGATGCCCAACAACAAGAAAGAAATGAGATCTTTCTTCAGAAAGATAAACTTTGTTGAGCAGTTCATCACTAGATTCTCCGAGATAGTCAAACCACTCAATGAGATGATGAAGAAAGACATAAAGATTGAGTGGAGTCCTGAAGCAAAGCGGGCATTCACCTAGATTAAACAAACAATTATGGAGGCACCAGTCCTGGCTAGTCCAGACTATTCCCTCCCTTTTCATATATACTCCTTTGCTTTGCCGCATTCTGTCATGGTAGTTTTCACCCAGAAGGTTGAAGGGGAAGAATGACCAATAGATTTTATGTTCTCCCCTTTTAAGAACACCAAAGTCTGGTATTCACCTTTGGAAAAGTAGGCCTTTGGTCTCATCTGTGTCGTGAAGAAATTATGGCATTACATTCTATAGAGCAAGGTGCATGGTATCATTCTGGATGAGGCTGTTAAGTCTCTACTCCTATAGAGTGAATTGGGTGAACAATGGGGGAAATGGATGGCCATCGTCCAAGAGTATTATTTGGAAATGTGACCCATGTAGGTAGTTCGAGGCCAGGGACTATGTAGAGCGATGGTAGAAGGAACTCCAGACATTGAATGCCAAACATACACCGTGGAGTCCATCACTCAAGACCCATGGTATACTGACTTGGTATGCTTATTATTGAACAATAGATGCCTAGAGGGGCTACCTGCAAACAAATGTCATGCCTTGTGGCTGAAAAGCGCACACTTCATGATAAAAAATGAAACGCTCTTTCGTAGGAACTATGAAGGGATATACCTCTGGTGCATAGATAGGGCCCAAACTATGAAAATGATTGAAGAATTTCATGGGAAGTTTGAAACTAGACATGGCTTAGCCGATGCCACTACCCATCAAATCCTCCAGGCCAAATACTATTGGTCCTATATCTTTAAGGATGTTTACACTCACATTAGGATATGCCACACTTGTCAAACAATGAAACATCACGAGCAAAAACTGCCCGTACCCTTGCAGCTGGTCTTTCAAAGCCAGACCCTTCACCCAATGGGCATTTGATTTTATTGGGGAAACAAACCCCAAATTATCTGCCAACCACCGATACATTTTGACTGCTACCGATTATTGCACCCTGTGGTCTAAAGCGATCCCTAGTAAAAACAACACATCATATGTAGTTATTAAATTCTTGGAAGAAAACATAGTCACTTGATTTGGAATGCCATTTTCTATAGTGTGTGACAATGGTCTAGAATTTTCTTTGGAACAATTACTTGAGTGGACCTATGAAAGAAGGATCAACCTGAATTTCTCTAGCAACTACTACCCCCAGGGTAATGGTGTGGCAGAATCTACAAACAAAAATCTACTTGAGGTGATAAAACATCTGTTAGAACAAAACCCCTAGGACTGGTATCAAAAGCTTAGGTTCTCCCTCTAGGAAGATCATATTAGAATAAAGGAAGCCCTGGGGACTTCCCCATTTCATCTAGTTTATGGCTAGAATCCAGTATTCCCCATCAACTTACAGATCCTAGTTTTAAAGTTTATGTAGGAGTTCATAAATCAAGATAACACTATGGAGGTTCATCTTTTGAACCTGGTACACATAGAGGAACAAAGAGACACAACCCTTGAACATTTCATGCATCATCAAGCAGTAGTAAAATGATGGTTTGACCAAAGAGCCCAATATAAGGCCTTTTAGATTTCAGACTTGGTCCTCTTGTGGGACAAAGCCCAGGAAAAGAAAGGAAAGCACACTAAGTTTTAGCGGCTCTAGCTCGGACCATATCTGATATCTAAGATCTACAAGGAAAATAATTATCACCTCAATACCATGACCGGAGAAGCTGTCCCATTTCATTTCAATGGGAAGTTTCTCAAGCACTACTTTGAATGAGGTAGGTGATGAGTTTGTCCAAATTTGTATTATATGTAAATTTATTTCTTGTAAATATCTTTCCTGGTGCTCCATTTGGAGTGCCTTTTCCTTGTAAATAGTTTTTTCAGCCATCCTCCGAGATGACCTTTCCTTTTTATGTTTTTGTTTGTTTTTGGCTTTTCGTTATTTTGTGTTTATTTCCAGGTTCCCAGCGTGTTGTCTTGTTCTTGTAGACAGGTATGCTTCGCATAACATCTGGTCTTTGGAATGGTACCTTGTGTATTCTAGCGAGTTTAGAATATATTGTTAGCATGGTGGAATTCATCCATGCTCCAGAGTTGTTTTGTAAGTATGGTAATATTTTATGGGTAATCTTCATCAGATTCACATCTTGATAGTCTGAACATCAGTTAACAGAAAACCTAAGAAGCAAGTAATCAGGCACTTTGAGGGTAGATCGATTGCACTGGTTGTTGACCAAGTCTGAAAATCATCAAAACATCTTGATTCTAGAACATTCTCTCCTATTAAGAAATTTAAAAGTGGATGGAAAGGTGAAAGAAGTACCCCTATTAAACTTAGCTAAGCTTAAGGTACACAGTGAAAGAAGTACTGCCTTCCCATCCATAATAGAAAAGGAAAAGAAAAGAACTGAAGAATAGAAAATTCTAGTATCTGGGGGAAACGTGCAAGATATTATGACTTTGGTTTGATTTACTTAGTGCCTCCTCTCTTCTTCTCCTGGAGGTCACCAGCTTGGTTTTATTTCAAAGCAAACACTTCACAATTGACGAAAGACCGAAAGATTGAATCATTGATGAGTCCAATTTTCTCAGACGCCTCGCGCTTTGCAAACTGAATGCTTAAAGATTAATTCCAATTTTTCTAACTAGAGATCTTGAAGTTCTCGAATGTGCTAAGGCATTCATCTTAGATAGTTGCCATTTGTTATGCCCTGCATACCCATCCCTACATTTTCTAGGCAAAATGTTGGTTCCCCCCCCCCCTTTTTTTTTCTCATTTTTGCTTGGTTTTTTTTGTTTCCTTTGTTTCCCACCAGGATTTGCTTCTGTGAGGGTTGTTTTTCTTTTTCTTCTTGTATTATTTTTTCTCAAGGACTCAATCTTGAAGGTTTGTGTGTCTTGAGTTGTCTGGATCTTGAAATTTGGGATTCTCTGCCATCATGTTTTCTTTTGTTGGAAGGTGTGGTTGCATGGAATCCCCGGGCCCGGAGTCTGGAGGTTTGCCTTTTCTAGAGTTTACGAAAGGAATGCGACATGTTTTACCCTAGGGGTATAAATTGGTTTCACTTTTCATTGTCACATTTACCATGATAAAAACACTTAGGCGATTACCAAAGAGATTAAGATGATTCAGAGTGATTAAGTTCCAAGCGCTTTGGTAATTAACAACATTCAGAAGGCAGTAAGCAGTGGTTCTTTCATGGTTAGTTCCAAGGAAAACTAGTTGCAGAGAACTTCCCATGCTCACCTTCCCACATTTCCCATGTTTTGAGGTAGGCCTTTCAGTTCTCTTCCTTTTATTTTCTATTTCTGGTTTTCTTGCTCCCCGTTTGGTTTTTGTTCTATTTTTATTTTGTTGTGTCTTTGTGTTGGCTCTTTGGTCACCTCCCATTGGTGGGATGGCTCTACCAGAGGTTTGTCCACCCTCTATGTGGTTTTAGTTTAAGATAGCATTTGTATAAATTGTATGATAGTGTAGATACTCCTGTATACTCCGTACATTGTGTAATTTCCTGTTTATAGCTGTATATATGTTCATTTTCTCAGTTGGCCTATGAGTTGTGCTTTGGCCCTCATAGCGCTTTGACCCTCTATATATTTAATGTATATTCCATGTATATCCTTTCATTTATGGTGAGCTTTTCATGCTCTCTTATGACCATACCAAATTGTCAAGCTCGTCAGAGAGATATTTGCCATGGTTTGAACTCGGCACCTCGCCTGTTGGAGCCATGAAAACTTTCTCTCTCCTCCATCATGTTGTCTTAATTGTAGGATTAATTTCCCATGAATAGGCATTCAAATCCCATCCCATCTAGCATTTACTTCCCCCATGTCAACCCACTTGTTGTCATTAAAGCCATTACACTGCCTGTCGCGTGGCCACGTGATGACCAATGTCAGCCAAGTAACATGGTTGCCTAAACCAATGCCCCAGAGCCCTTGGGTGTTGATCAGAATTTGAGCCTTGTTAATTTTGATATTCCAAGATTTTGGTGTACGCTAACACTTTTGGACGGGTATGAAATGGTGTTGAATTCCCTGGAGTCCCTAAAATATTATTTTTATCATATCATGTATTGATGATTCTCTGGTCTTGTAGGTTGCAGATAGTTTGATCAAAATGTCTGAAGTGATCACTCCTCTTGATAGATCAGAGCTACCAACTACCTCCACTCAGGAAGCTACAAAAACTAAGGCTGAAAAGATGCTGGCCAAATTTACACTAACCTCCAAATACTCGAGGGAGGGTGTTTTTGTGGGGTCCAAGGTAGACACCAAGTTGCTAGAAATAATAGACACAGAGCCCGGACTATGGGCTGAAATGTAGGGCTTTGTCCAAGCCATATATCAATAGAGGATTACTGGAGATGATATGGCCAAACACATGGCCACCTCTAAAATTATCAAAGTTGCAAGATTTCCCTGGTCGGTGCAAGTACCAGAGCCGATACTCCAACTGACACAGTTCTACAATGCCCCCACCTGGGTTGTTTTTCTAACCAATCCTCAACCACTACACTATCTGGCGCCCATCGTTACTCTTGATGTGACTACTTTTTCTATTGGGCTGGGGATCCCACAATTTAAGGGAGCCATTGTTCTCCCCTGGACCACATCATTTAAGGAGTTTGATGAAGCTTCCCTTATCTCCCAACAATATATCAACACTCACTAGCTAAAGTCCTCGAGAAGGGACTATAAAAAGATGAAGTTGGAGATTCCTCGCGGGGATTTTAAGAATGTATTCAGGCGGGGATTATATTTCTATGTAGGCTCTTTGGAGAGCCCCATGCCCAAGAATTTTTGGTGTGGATGTACTACTTTCTCTACTGCATCACCACCCATAGTCAGACCTTCAACTGGGTAGCTATCATCACCAACCATGTGGACGCATAGCTAAAGAGTGTCCTCTAGACTTCAAAATTCTACATGACATCATATGTGCTATGGGCACTAGCCCAACAGATACCTACTTTTTAGGGTTTGCAGACAGTGGGCATTCTCAGGAATTGGCCTAACCAGGTGGAGCCATGGGAACATTATCCCTAAGTTCCAAAAGATAAGTGCACAACTTTCCCACGGCCTCCTCGCAACTCCCATGGAATCTGCTCGCCTGGTGGGATCCCCATCATTGGCCTCACTAATTAGTAGGCAGACATTCACTGAGGCAGAGTCTACAAGTATTTTGGATGCTGGGGCCCCACTACAAAGAAAGAAGAAGTAGAAGGTGAACCCCACCTCGAGTTCATATGCGGGCCCTGGTATGCCCAATGTTCCCTTAGTAGATGTTAGTTCAGATTCCCTTGAACTGAATTATATTTCAGATACCTCTCCCCTGCACAACGGCTTTGATGATATCTTTGGGACGGATGAGTTTATGAACCTGCATGGGGATATAGATCATGTAGTGGAAGAAATTTCCGCCCAAGAAAAGGAAGAGATCCCCATTGAAAAGGAAGTCACAAAGGAAGAAGCTTCCATAAAGAAGGAAGTTTGGGAAGAGGCACAAAAGGAGCCCAAGTAGGAGGAAACACCGGTCCAAGAGACTGAGAAAGAACCAAGGCAAACAATGGATGAGCAACCAATGACTTGGAAAACCAGACCCATGGGTTCAACCATACCCCCAATAATCACGCTCTAGATGCCTTTGGTTACTCTGGGTGACCAGGCCCTGCAGAGTACATTCAGTGAGGTGATCACAGCAACCCAAACATTGAACCTAGGCTAGATGCCTCCGCCACCTCTAAAAGATGTTCCAATAGAGGAAGATATCCTAGAAAATGATGCTGAAGAAGAATAACAACAACAACAACAAGATGAAGGAAGAATCCCTGAGGATATGCACGTTAATTCTCCTGATACTGAGAAGGACCAGGAATTCCCATAAGATATAGGTGATGTTGATATCGGTAGAGAAGAAATCTTGGACATCATGAAAGAGAACACCAACAAGGTGGAAAATATTGAGGCCTCCGAAGAGAAAGAAAAGGAACAGGAATAGGAAAACTAAGAAAGATCCCGATGACACTACAAATATCGAGAATGCACCGGCGGACTCCAAAGGGTGTCCTAATACCCAGGCCTTGGCAGAAAAGTTGCCCTAGCTGCCCCAATGGATGGTGGAATCTAGGAAGAGAAAGGTCCCGATGGCAACAGCAGGTGTTCCACTCTCCTGGCTGAAATGATGGCCAAAAACACAGAGGCCAAGAGGCCTAAGAAGGTCCAGACAGTCCATACCCTTCAGACTAGCCCAGAAGGAAGTATAGTTGTGACAATCGCAACACCTACCCTAGATAAAAATGCAACAGCGGTAAGGGCTGAAGATTATACAATCACAAAAGTGCCTCTGGGGAGGAGAGATAAGTAGGGAGAATTAGACTTGCTATGAGAGGAAACTCAGGCAATAGAGGCCCGGTATAATAAATAGGCCCAAAAGTTGAAGGAGGAAAGAGAAAACAATGAAAATATACTCAGGCTTCTGACAGAACTTATGAAGCCCCTGGATGAGATCCATCTAGAAGCTTCTACCTCTGGACCACCACTTGCACAGGGTGACGTGGATACTCTAATGGCCATGAAGAAGAAGGCCCAGGATGTGGATGGGTTGATCACCAAGATGATAACAACCGTAAGGCAATTTCTAGTGGTATCACTCTCGGATCTTTATCAGATCAACAATCTCTTAAACCAAGTGAACATCTCCGCTATCCTATGGGAGGGAGATTTAGAGAAGTACAAAGGATGGAAGACTGGGTTAGACAATGTGAAAACTTTAGTGGCGATTATTCGCCAATTGGTGAATGTTGCATGTCGGTGAGCGGGGAATTGGCAATTTTTTTCATATATTAGGTTGACCCTATCGCCCGACAATTATTAGTATTGGGATCAATGCCTGGGCCCATTGCCCATCACTTTATTTAATTTTATACTTTTCTTACACATCATCACCAATGGAATCTAATTTTTGGTCCCTGTAAATTTTGAAAACTCACCTATAATTTATACGTGACCAAAATGGATGGCCTATATTTGCCAATAGTTTTGTATATTTATATTTATAGGCCACCCCAAATTTTCCTGACATTTTGTGGACGCGTGTCTCAACCAGACCCAAATTTTTCAACTTTATTAATCACTCCTTCCTATTAGACAACCCATAATTGCCTCGCAAATAACACAAGACATGTTAAAATTACGCGAGCTTCGGTAAATTTGTATACCTTGACCTAATACCTCCTGCCGAATTTGCCAAATAAGGATAGTATAAAAACATTTGATCGATAGAAAAGTTTCAGACTATTGAGTGCATCTGCATACTGCATTGGCAAGTAGTGACTGCAATTTAATTTGAGGCAAAGGTAAGTGATACTTATTCTGTGACTCGGTAATTTTGAGTTTATTACTATTTAGTGGTAACTAGTAACCAGTTAGGGAACACTGGTGACAGGGAGACCTCAGACATGATTTTAGGGCCAATAAATCTAGAATCATATTTATATATATTATAGTCTATTGTCACTTCTTCAACAATTTCACATTTTTTTTTGCAGTGGAATTCATTGGAGAATGGAGATGTCGAACAAAAATAAGGGTAACAAGAATAAGGGTAAGGCTCTTGCAAGTGGGGAAAGCCAATAGAGGCCAGAAAAACAAAGAACCTTATCATTGTACTTTTGTCATGGTGTTGGAAATGTTTCTATCCAAAATCGGGAAGCTGCTTCATCACAAGTAGATTTTGAAGATTCACAACCTAAAACTACACGACATATTGAAGAGATAGGAAAACCTGATATCTTAGACCATAATGAACTTGAAGAGGATTTTTAGTTAAATACCTAGAGTAGCCATGATGATATAATCGACTTGGATGAGACTGAGAATGCCAGTGATGATGATAGTGCAGGGAAAAAGGAAAGAAAAAATAATTCAAAAAATGATCGGAAGTGGGAGTTGTCAAGGAATTTTCAAATAGAATGGGTGTCAAAGTATCCATTCATTGAACCAATCCACAATCCAATTGAAGGTCAACCTTTGGTAGAATGCAAATGTAAGATTTGTACCAAGATAAATAAGAAGGAAAAGAGGTTGCAGTTAAAAATTGACACCATAGAGAAGCATATGGGTAAAGTTTACGAAAACAAAACCATAGATGGAGTTGAAAAATAAGTGATAAGATGAAAAACAAAGGATGAATCTCTACATGTTAGGAATGAAGAATTATATGAATTTTAGCTGAATATAAAGACAAAGCCTGCTCAAGTTAAAGGCTCTATTGAATCTTTTTTTGGAAAAGCATTGGAAGTAGAACTAATGGGAAAAGTTGTTCAGTTAAGTGTTGTTTTTAATATTTTGAGCCGAGGGCATCCTATGACATACTACCCATCATTGAGTGCTTTATTAAACATTCTGAACATTCCTAACTATCCTAACAGTCATTGGTCAGTAAATAGTGGATGGGAATGGGCAAGTTGTCTTGCCGATGTTGAAAAAGAGGGTCTAAAGGCAAAAATTAAAGAGTCAAATTTTATTGCATTGTCTTTAGATGAGGTTACAGCAGTAGATAATACTTTGTGGGTATGCATGAATGTTTATATTATACACAATTTTTTCCGCCAACCTCATCTACTAACTGTCACTAAAATGAAGGATAATACGACAGCTGGAAATCTATTTGAACTAGTAAAGAGATCTCTAATTGAATATGGAGGTATAAATGACATGACAATTGCCAATAAGTTGGTGTGTATTGGAGTGGATGGAGCTTCAGTAATGCAAGGCCACAGTGGCGGTCTTTGTACAAAGATACAGTTTTCTTGTGTGCCCTACATTACTCCCATTCACTGCATGGCCCACAGAATGAATCTAGCTTTTGGAGTTGTTAGCAAGCATGGTCAAGTACAAAATATTAAATTTTTAATCAAAGAGCTCTACCAATACTTCTGTCAAAGTTTGAAATGATTGAGGGAATTTTAATACTTTTTTGAAGGAATAATCGGTAGGAACAAGCTTGTGAAGGATAATGATACTAGATGGATCTCTTTGGATGGACTAGCGCATCGAGTGTTTTCAGAATATCAATCGTTGCTTGGTCTAATGAACTCAAGTCATGAAGAAACAAGGCTGCCCAAATTTCTTGAGCTTCTATGAAGGTTATCTAATGTAGAGACACTCTTAACGTTAGCATGTATTCTTCCCGTGCTGGAGGAAATGAGAAATGTAATGAAAAAGGCGCAGAAAAGAGCAATGTATATTGTAGAATATGCTGCGCTTCGTAAATTGACATGCATGACGCTAGATAATCTCTATCGATCAAGTGATGATGTAAAATTTGCCAGCTGGCTTAAAATCACAGACTTGGACAATCTTGACAACTTTTTAAAGATCGGTGCAAATGGGGAGTTATGTGTAGAAGTACATAGAGTTGAGATACGAATGTACTACTATGCCAGGGTTGAGTTTGAGGAACACGGAAGGAAGAACATGAAGTGAGTATCAAGTGTTAAAAGGAAAGACTTTACCAAGATTGTTGAGTCTGTAACTACTTCTATGAAGCACATTGCCTATGATCTTTCCTCAGAGATTAGAGTAAGATTCCCTCTAGTCAAACTACTTGAATCCATGTCTATTGTGTTTCCTCGATATTGGAGTATGAACAATTCAAAGGATTATCGAAATAAGCTACTAACTTTGATAGATCATTTTTGCAAAACCATAGAGTTAAATGGAGTAACTCTAAATGGAATTTTAGATGAATCTCATTTGAGAGAACAATTGGGCCATTTTTCAAAGACAATGAGGGAACAATATAAGATTATGGAGAACCCCCATGAAGATGGATCAGCAACAAGACTTTGGAAATATCTAGCTGAGAGCGAAATGTTGATTGATTCAATATCAAAAATTTTCAAGCTTGTTGATTTATGTCTGACCATGATATTGGGGTTGGTGGAGGATGAGAGATTTTTCAATGCTTTGGGGTTCCTAAATTCAAATCTAAGAAATAAACTAGACAAGAATTTGGAAAATTTCTTGAGGCTCTATACATCCAGGTATGAAGTTCATACTTTTCCTTACGAAAAGGCATTGAAAGTGTGGAAGAATAAATGTCAGAGAAGAGGGCTAGGCAAAATTTCAAACCAAAGTGGGAGTGCCAGAGACAATGATGTGACTGTCATTGACTCATGTACTGGTACTGGTAATGCTAGCATTGAACTTGATTTAAGCGGAGGTATGCAGAGTGCAGAAAACATATCCAAGAACCAAGGAGGCTATGAAGTTGATGGCGATGAATCTGAGGATCCCGATAATGAGATGATGTGGAAACTTGAACCTTTGTAGAAGTAGCGGGTCCTAGGTATTTATTAAACATTTTTCTGTAGTCTACTGTGACATTGTCAGATTCTATATCTCATCATCATTCATCAATCATAAACGACCCTGAATTCCACTACATTGATCCTGTTAAAAAAACAAAGTTCAAAATTGTTACTTTTAATTACTATTACTTTTAAATTGTTACTTTCACATTCTATTTTTTATTACATCAAGATGATTCTTCCAGTTTGTTTAATAAGCTCCATTCTGTATCACTTGGAAGGTTAATATTTTTCAAGTTATAGTAGATGACCTGCAACCTCATCAGCCATTCATACTTGTTAGACTAACTTGATAAAATGATCCTTCTAATACCGCAATCACATTTGTCAATGGTTTGATGCAGTTTGAAATGCCTTCATGAGTTGTGTCCTGAGGAAGCTTGCCTAAATCAGTGCTCATTGTCTCCTCCAACCTTTTTTGTAAGCTTCTCTTCCAAAAAAATTCGTTAATGAGTTACTAGGACCAGGACCAGGACTCAGCAAACCATGACCTATCATTTCAGTTGTTGTTTGATTCATCTTGGCGAGCTTTATCTCAAATAAGGAAAGAGTTTCCTCTACTTCATTTAGTTCCTGACAATTTTGTAAGATAGAGGTTTATTTTATTGATGCAAGAGCACATTCATTAATTCCCTTGCTTGCCAAATGCCTGTCACTGGTTGTGTTGATTTTTTTCAAAATCTATTTTGTAGTTTTCTCTCTTTGACAATTTTTTTTGTTTTTGTCAATGTGCTCTTTGAGCTTTGCAAAAACATATCTAAGACTTTCATTAAATTCAAACCAATCACACAACCTATCACTAGTCACCTTTATTTTGCCCCAAAGGTCTTTTTTTATTTGCTTGACTGTATTTTTCATTTGGTCATGCAAGTTGTTTTCGTAAGTTTTCATTGTCTTTTTTTCCTTCTTTAGGTCTTCTCTCAATTCTGACAACTGGTGTTCACTTTGTTTTTTTATTTTCTCTTCTTCCTCTTCCCACTAGTTTTCTTTCTCTTCCCACTATTTTTCTTTTACACTCTCATCCTCTAATTCTTTGTTTAATTTATTGTTTAGTTGTGCCGCTCTCTCCAAGCTTTTGTATAAATTTACTGAAGAGTCTTTTTCATCCTCTAGATTTTTATTGCTCTCTTCCAATTTTTCCTTCACAAATTTCAATTCTGCGTCCATATGTTCTTGCTGAACAATTGCTTATTTAGAGGATGAATTTTTTATCCTTTTATCTAATTCTTTGCACCTGTTATCTGTTGCTTTCTCCTTTGCCTTTTCATTTTCCAGGTCTGCTTGTAATTTTCTATTCTTCCCTGAAGATTTCCATTTTCTCTCTCCAACTTCATCACTGAACTGTAGACAACTTGGTTGGTCATTTTCGACACATTTATCTTGTCCACATTTTTAATTTTTGATAAATCCATTTGGAGGGTGCTAACTTGAAATTTAGATGGATCTATTTGACTCTCTGGTGGATTGTTATCTCTAGATGGGGGCATAACAACCATGAACTCCATCATTTCATTCTTTGGGTCATATGTGGGAAATAACCTATTCGATGCAGGTTCTACATCACGAGCTGCAACAACTACATCCCTCTTCAATGTCTTAGTATTTTGTCTATTCCTATTTTTTGTTTGTTCAAAGTTCGTTACAAAATCATTGTAACAAAAATTAGGGTTTTCTGACACAATTGAATGTTTGAAAGGTGAAAGATAACTTGCAGCTATGTACGAGCTTCCACCTATGGTTCTAATAATTGCACCATGAGAATTAGTAGGAGTAACAACCTGACCCATTACAAGTGGAGTATTTGGACTGTTCAGAGGGTTTTGTCCTGAAGGAGTGGCAATTTTTGGACTCATAGTCACAGACACCATTGGCATTATTGTCATAACCTTTTGCTTCTTTACACTGATTTGATCTCTAGGATCCACTAATTTTGTGTCCAGTTGTAATGTCCTTTTTGGACCACTAGTACTACCCATGCCATCCCCATCACTAGTAGTGGCACTTAATTTAGATTGAATCTAAGTGCTTGGCAAAGGTGGAACTGGATTTGAAGCTAGAACAAATGAAGGTGCAAGGGTATGAGACTAAGTATTACCTTTTTCTGATGAACTTCCAATTACTGGTCCACTACCATGTTTTGGTAGAGCCAGTGTGGCAAGTGGATACCAATTCCCTTCTCCTGTGGATTCCAATACCCATTTTTTCTACCATCTCTGCCCCTTTGCCATATTTTTATTTTGTGCACACACTAACTCCAGTAACAACTGTCATAGAATCTCACCCATCAAAACCAGTATCTTGATCATCATAATCATTATCACTATGATTTGCTTGATCAGGATGCCCTGCATCCCACAAATCACTAAATATTTCATCCTTGTCTGGATCATAAAGATCAACAGAGGTCTTTGGCTTAGCGAGATTCTTCCTCATTTCCCAAAAATCTTTAATTTTGGTTGCAGTCCAATTATCATCTTCACATTGAAGCATTATTTTGTTTGAAATAGTTTTTGTAGATGGTTTAGCATCTTGCTGGTAGAAATTCTAGGATGTCTTTTGATGCTCTTTTACTTTATGATTTTGCAATGCAATAATTTGTGATGATAATTCCTGTATTGAAATATTATTTTTAGCAGCGTATTTCTCCATCTCTTTCTTGACCTCGTCCCAGGACTCCATGTTTTTAAATTTTTCTATCAATGACATACTTCCATGTTGACATTTTCTTGCGGAGCTCCCATTCTCTCTAAGATTTGATCCAATTATGTTTAGTGGATCATACAGCTAGTGACTGTCAACAGCAAAGAGAAAAATTGAAAAAAAATCCTCTGCCACTTTGAATCCTCTTCTCTCAAATGTGAACCCTCCTAATGAGAAAGGCAAGGAAGGAAATATCATTTTCTTTTGCTAACCATTAAAGACTGCATCTGTGATCTCCATCTTCCAAACATATTCCAATGCAAAAAACCTCTTTGTAACATGTATTGGAATTTTGTAGGGTTCTACCACTGAACCGTAAAACCTTAACACAGTGTAGTCTTCCATGAAGTACTAGTCAGCCAATTGTATTTGACTTTTGAGTTGAATGCAATCTCTACAAGACACAAGAAATCTAGGCAACAAAGTGCCTGCAATTTTATGACGCATAGGTGCAAAAAAGAAGTCTACAAAATTGTTATAGCTCCTTTTGTTATCACTCATCCTTATTTGAGGTGTCCATTTATATAGTGCATTTTGGACCTGACTTTGAAGCTTGTTTTTCTGAAATATTACATGATGCTTTGCTAAAAGAAGATAGCACATGTAGGTTGTGAACCTAAATGTCCTCTGTGAACCTCTTTTAATCATTAGCAATTGTTCTTGCATGCAATGAACAGTGTGCTCAATAAAATGATATTTTATTGGTTCATTTTGACAATGAATCTAAAAAATCATTTCAAGAGTGTTGGCACCCACTTCTTTGTTACTATCCAATCCCAAACAAAATGCTAGCAAGGAAATACTATCCTGAACCCATTGCACAAAAATATCATAATCATAAGGAGGCTTATGATCTGGATCCAAAATAGAACTTCTTGTTATTCCTCTGATATATGAATCTTTCCTTTTTGCATCTAAATTTTCATAACTCTCTCCCAGCTTTCCTAGGTCAATGTGAATGTTTGATTTTTGTGCTTCAAACCCTAGGTCCAACAGACTAGAAAATTCAATCTTTGTTATCGACAAAATCTCCTCTTGAGTATTTTTATTGACAATTGGTTTTCTATTTTCATCATAATTTTGGGTGCAGAGCATGACAATTTCTGGACAAGGGAATACTTGAGGTAATGCCATGCGTGTTGACCCAACAACCCACGGTGCAATTTTATTTGTATTTGCCTTTAACGTGTTGTTAAATGGAAAAAATTTTGAAACCTTCATTGGATATTTACACTTATTTTCAAGTGCAAATCTAATTTCCATGACTCCCTTATTTCCATGGATAACAGGATCACAAATATCATGGAATTCATCAGTGAAACTTGGTGTTTTAACCAGTTTGTGGAAGTCTATTATCTCTGTTTTCTTTCTTTGCCCTTTACTCATACTCTTGGTATTTGTTTTTCCCATCATGGACCATGGTATATTAGTGACAACTACAATTTATAGGCATTTTTGAAAATTCAACCCTAATTCTACGACTACAATCTAAACAGTAAACCTCTAGATTTGGAAAATTTAAAGGCGGGATGTGGGTTTTCAGGATTTTGCCCAAAAATTCAATTTGTGCAAAATGTGAGTGGGTAGAAAGCTGAGAGACTCTGTTGCATTCCTCAATCCTCAACCTAGAAGTTGTTACCCATAACACCTTTTTGAATATCCGATTCTCTAATACATTATACTATAGTACTAGTTAAAACTGAAAATATAAAAACTTACGTTAAAATTGTACAATAGTGAGTAGTACTGAATCGTTAGTCGTGACTCGTCACTCGTGTTAAATTTTATTGCTTCTCCAGATATCTGAGGTCACTAGGACATGTCTCGCTTAATTGTTTGGTCTGAGGTCAAATTGAGCTTATTACTAATTAAATGTTAAGTTACTCCAATTACGATTTGAATTAAACTTAGCTTAGTGTACACATGTCATGATTGTGGAATAGGTTTACACTCATCATCGAATGACACTGATTGAATGAGTATACATGTGTCATTATTTTGGAATAGGATTGCAAAAATGGGATTTATTTTGCCTTTTGGCCTTAAATACAACATACATCGTTGATCTCTACTCATCCAACGGTTGGTCGTAGTCACCATCATTTGTAATTGTGGTGGGTCCCATTTATTTACTTTGAATTATATCTATTAGATGACACTGATTATGTGAGTGGCCATGAGACATCCAATTGAATGAGTGTACACGTGTCGTGATTTCAGAATTGGATTGCAAAAATAAGTTTTTTTTTTCCTTTCGGCCCAAAATACACTGTACATCATAATCATTGATCTCTGCTCATCCAACGGTTACTGGTAGTCACTATCATGTGTGGCGGGTCCCATTTATTTACTTTGAATTATATTTATTAGATGACACCGATTGTGTGAGCGGTCATGTCACCACGAGTCGCGCGATTGAATGAGTGTACAAGTGTCATGATTTTAGAATAGGATTGCAGAACTGGGATTTCTTTTACCTTTTGGCCCAAAATACATCGTACATCATTAATCTTTTCTCATCCAATGGTCTCCAGAAATACAGTTACACGTAACACCATATGCCAAACATTTATTAAATTTAAATAAGATTAAATATTGAAACTGTCTAATATAAAAATAACTAATTAAATTTAAAATATTGCAATCACAGATAAGTGTCTAATACTCTAATTATTTATTAATTTATTACTAACCATAATTTATAAAATGCTTTAAACTTTTACAATTCCACATTCCCAGTCACACACATGACACATAATGATAATTACATTTGTCATTGACATGGAAAAATTAAGTTAATACTCTTAAATAAATCACACACATACATTAAACATTGTTACATTTTTTTGGTTCATAATACATATTATATGATATCACAGATTCATACATCGATTTGGAATGTCAATGGGCATATAATTTATTATTTATTATTTATCATAAGTAAAGTCTAAGGTCTAAGGTCTATAGATTTCTTTAAAAAATTGCAATTAAACAATATGAAGTCTTCAGATTCCTTTACAAAATTGGAATTAAACAATATTTACATAGACAATCTATTATCTCACACATTGATACGAGTCTTGTTTCCCGAGGAAGATAGAAAAATTACAATAATTATTAAGAGTTGAACAGAAAAATTTTCATTAATTATTTCAAAAATTTACATCACTAATATTATAATATACTTTATAATTATAGAGTTTAATAGTTAACTTTAGACTATAGTCGCACCATAAACACCTACAAAATGGGAAGTATGTTTACCCACAAAATGGGTAGTATCCAAATTCCAAACAGTTACAAAATTTGTTGCCACAAGGGCACTGGTTGATCATATAAGAAATAACAAAAAAACAAAGCAAAATATGGAAAACCATTTCAAGAACATAAACACTAAGGGTCTTCATCTCCATCCCTGTCTAAGAAGAATTATCTGTTGAGGATAATCTCCCTGAATTCATTGAGCCAGTTGTAGTCCGTCTCCTCGAAGTCGTCGAGGTGAAACCACTTCTGCAGGAAGTCCCTCCCTAGCCATGCCCAATTTTGATGTCGTGTCAGCTACCTTTCATTAAGGTTCAGTAGGAAGGGTTGCCTTTCCACATTTCTACCTTGCTGGATAAGCTTTTCAATTTCATCAGCCCAAGGGATACCCAACCCTGATTCTGCGAAGACAACGACTAGGACATCGTCCACAAAAAATTGATCCTTTTCTGCAGTAGCATAAGCATGTCTACCTTCTCTCCTCTGAGGTTGAGAAGAGATGCCAGGAAGTGGGACGTAATGTCCATGCTAACTCGGTATCTCTTCTCGTTGTGAATGAACTCATGGCCGAGCACCATAAAAACAACATTGTTAATGAAAGAGCCCACTTCCTTGCAAACAGAAGTGAGTACTTCATCTGTTATCCTTCCCAAAAAGGGATTTTTCTCATCAGTAGATGTTGTTCTCAACCTAATTGGTGTGTCCATCTCTTCCTAAACTTAAAACCTAAATCTTCAAACTACACAGAAAATTGAAATTCGAGGGTCGAGGCTGAAAGGCAAAAGCAAATTGAAATTGACAAAGAAGCAAGCAAGAATGTCTATTAATAGCCCTATGAATCTATATCTTCCATATCATTAGGTAAATCAATCCCATTAATGCATTAATGCATGAGTGTGGGAAATTACTAATATAGCCAGTGGTCACTGTACTAATAACTATAGTTGTACTAGTACAATTTGGGAAACCTTGTGAATTGCCTGATGGCTAAAGAATGTCACTTCCACTCTGACAAGACATTCATTTCAAGAAACTATGCCCAAGATAAAACTCTAGCCATTGATCTACATCAATGAATGGTCTCGAATAATATGTTTACAAATTTGGTTTCTAAATAAACAGGTTTAAGGTACATGTTGATGGTATCAATGCTCATAGTTGATAGTACAATGGACATACCACGTGCAGTTGCCAAATGTACATACCACTTACAATTTCTAGTGATGGTAGATAACTCCTCTACCAAAGAGGCAATATTAACTCGATGTGACTAGTAGTCCAGAAATTGTCATTATTAGATGTTTTATGTATTTCCATTTGGCATTTGATAATTTTAGATTTTAGTTTTAATTTAAATTTTAAAGAATAATTACTTTAAAATTTCACAATTTAGCAATCACATGATGCACAGTCACACATGTGACATGATACATGCAAAATTTAAGTTATATTACTGTCAAATAAATAATGTTAAATAAATAACATGTTGTCATACATTAACAATTTAACATTCATTTGGTTCATTTTCAATTTCACAAATTATAAAATCACATATGTCACGACTCACACATACATATTTTACAATTAAATCCATAAAAACAAACTGAAATGAAGTTGCAAAGTTTTCATTAATATTTTCTATAAATTTACAATATTCAAAATTTTGGACTTGGAGACTTTCATAGTTTCACTTGAAGTCCTTACAAAACTTTAAAGACAAAACCTACAACCTACTATAGTGAAAATTTCAAAATCTTTAGGAGGAGGCCATAGGGACACAACACTAAGGATTTTCCCCCCACTAAGTAGAAATTTCCAGAGATGACAAGCTCTGTGAATTCATACAACCATCCATAGTCCACCAAGTCATCCAACAGAAACCATTTGTGAAGAAAATCCATACCAATCTACGCCCATTTCCTATGGTGTGTCAACTGCTGAGCATTCAGGTTTAAAAGAAAATATTGAATGGCCACATCTTCATCTGACTCGAAAAGGTTGTGTATATCACTTGCCCAAGGGATCCCCACCCCTAATTTTGAATAAACAACAACCTCAACGATGTCACCCAGGAATTCATGTTTGAACAGCTTCCTTAATAGAAGGAGCATATCCACCTTCTCTCCCCCGAGGTCCAAAAGAGATGCCAAAAAATGGGACGTAATGTCTGTGTTAACTCAGTACCTATCAACATTTTCCAAAAATTGACGGCCTAGCACCACCCTCACAGCCTCATTTGTGAAGGCTCCAAACTCCTTGTAAACTGATTCAAGGGTTTGGTTTGAGACCAGGCCCAAAAAGGCCTTCTATTCCTCTGCAGATGTGCTTATCAAATGGATAGGAGTGTCCATCTTCAAAAAAAAACTACCACAATATCTGAAATTATACAAATACAACCTAAAAACCAAAACCAGAGGCAATATTTCAAGCACTAAGAAAGGCAGACCTGAACCAAAGGAGAATTGAAGAAGAAGGAAGCGTATATCATCTATAAATAGCCCTTAATTCTTTCTCTAACCTAATTAATTCATTTGTCCTTTAAAATTCTATAAAAATTTCATATTGAAAGCATGAGTGTGTGAAATTAGAAATAGCCATATTTAGTGTCAGTGATAAAACATTTCTTTTATTAACGACAACTATGATACATTATCAACCGTCCACCTAAACAGATGTAAGACTTGATATGTGTAAATAATGATGTCATTACGTAATGTTGCATTAATTAGATAATAGTTATGGTGTAGATTAATTAAACTTCAACCATTCATCTAGGATCATCAAACGGTCTCAAATAAGACATTTAACATTATAAAATGATGGATGTTACTGTTAGGTTGTGTGTCGATGTAAATTTTTGTGCCTATGGATACCAACATGTGTTTAATTTGCAAACAATTTATTAGTTGGCATTGGCCCACATGACGTATTGACGAGTCCCATCTTTTGAAAATTGCCAATCAATTATTTATTTTTCCCATACGTAACGATAGATTAGACAAAAAAATATTTATTTTTTCAAAAGGCACATAAAATTTGCCAACACAATTATTTTTTTACCCTTCAACGAAAAATCATTCGCCTCATATATTATAATGTATTTACTTCAAAAGAAACAAATTCACCTCACACAATATATATTTTCCCCACATTAATGTATTATTTGCCAGGATTTTATGGAATTTTCATTGGGTAGGGAAAAAATCATCTTTGCCTTTATATTATTTTGCTAATTTGGAAAAAAAATTCACCATCATCAAGAAAAAATTTCCCCTAAATTATTGTGTGATTCGCCAGTATTTTACACTTTTTCCTAGGAGGGGGTTTCTTAAATTTATCCCTAGTTGGACGAAGTCTTCAACTTCAGAGAAGAGGCCTTCATGGAGACAAGAATCTTGGGGGAAGAATCATTTGAGTCCCTTCGGGCCCAGTACTCCAGACTTGGCCTCAAGATCAAGATATCCAAGCAACTGGTTAAGGCCCTAAGAGAGAAAGTAATTGCGGCTCAGTATCCTTTGGGCCTATTCAAAACATTCATTGTAAGGGTGTCACAAGTCGACCCCTTCAACACCAGAACATGCACCCCGAAGGACTATGTCCTCAGCAAGTATGATGAGCTGATGGAGTCCTTGTATCAGTCTGCCAGGGACTTCGAAGAAGGAAAGCTATCAAGACTATCTAAGATGATGCTCTAGGCTCATGATGCCGTAAATATAGTAGATGAATTCCAGAATGGGTCTGGAGAAGTTGAGTATAAGTTTGAAGCTGTCCACAGCCAATGGAGTAGCATTAAGGACATAGATGAGGATGACATCAGCCAAGTTTTGGAGGCATTTAAAAACAACAAAGGGAAATAAAATTCTCTGGATTCTGAGGATTATCACTAGTAGGGTGCATTATTTTACATTTATTATTCTTTGAGTGTAAGCTCCCAGATCCTAGAGTCCTAGATCCAAAAATTTTGTATTCTTTTGATGACCCATGTCCAGGTTCCCTAGAGCTGACCAGTCATTATCAGGAAGTTAATAAGTGGATTTTAGAAAGTAGGTGACTCCAAAAAGGCACGTCAACTTGAGGGATGGTTCTGACAGGTGGTCTTCCCAAGGCACCGCTCCAGCATTAAACGCCTGGCGCATCGAAGATAGCAAGCCAATTTTGCATTGATGATGCATGTAGCCTCGAGCTCTGGAGAGATTGGATTTCTTCTTTCCTCCCTCTAGCACTCTTCTTGATGTTGATTCTTCCATACTTATCTTCTTGTCTTATTCTTCTGACATGTTAGACCTCTGTTCTTCTCGAGGTTGTTGTAGAGTGGTGCAGGTAGTACCGGCCACTAGAAATTTTATTTTATTGTTGAGTGTAAAGTTAGATTAGGTTAACTTTAGGGAAAGTAAGTGTATAAATAATAAGTCTGACCTCATTTCAAGGGTCAATGAAATTGATGATTTTGTAGTCCATAGCAATAGCATTTCAGTACTTTAATTTCTAGTAGTTGCAAAGCTCAATACTCAATAGTTATTAGTAGATAGACACTCTCTTGGAGCTGTTGATGTACACCCTAGTGATGCTAGAAAACCATTAATGAAAAAGGAAGGATTCTTGCAATGCTGTTGTTGGTATTATGATCTCTGAGTTAATACTCTTTTGTGTTGTATGTTTTTGATGTCCCTTTCTCTAATGTTTTAAGTAGATTAACGACCTATTTTCCCTTCGCTATTAAATATGTATGAACTGATGTTTCTATATGCATTTAGTATTTAGTGTAGTATGTTAGAGCATGGTTGATGTTTTGAATGTATTAGGATAAATATTACTAGAATGAATACTCCTAACCTTGGCATATCTTTTGAAGTTTATTTGGCAAACTAATGCGTGCTTGTAGGAAAACCCTGACCTACCAAAATCCTCAGAAAAGATGAGCGAAGAGATACTAGCTATCCCCCCAAAGAAAATAGTCACACTCCCTACTTAGCTCCCACACTATCTAGACCTAACTCTCAGGTGCTTGAAGGCCTAGAGAATTTATTTCCTAGACAAGCTTTACAGGAAAAGTTGGTTAGTACCCCAGTACCCAGTGACAACTTACCTCTATTGGCAGACTGGTCCCAAGTCCCATCAACACATAGTAATATCTTTTTCTTGTAGGACCACACAGATCTATATGCACCAGATCCAACTTCCCTTTTGTTGAGTAAGATTTGTTTTGAAAATTACTTCTATTCTATTTCCCCATGATACATTCTCTACACAATGTTAGAAGGTTTCACAATCTTTGGTAGATCTCTAACAACATTTTGTCATACTTTCTTTCACAATATTATCAAAATTTGTACGACATAATATTCTATTCCATAACTAACTATCATCAACCTTCACAATAAAACAACAAGACTCTGCAGTATTCAACTCAAATATAATACCTCTTCACTTAATACCTGATGTGATCAAATCTCTTGTCTGATTTTTGATAGAACATTTTACATCATGAAACTTCAAATGATAACCCTTGTCTACAAGATCTCGAACAGTCAACAAGTTATGCTTAAGTCCATAAACAAGCAATACATCATCAGTATTAGTTTTACGATCAAGAGAAATCGATCCCACTCCAATGAAAAATTTAGGAGCATTGTCACAAAATATGACTACACCACTATCATATTTAGTTAGATGAACAAAATTATTTCTATCACCAATCATATGACGTGAACAACAACTATCTATGATCCAATCGAATTTATTTTCAACTTGTGAAACTAGGGATTTATCTTCATGAATAGGTTCATCATCTTTAATAGAAAGAAATAAATCCAATTTCATCATAACTCACGACATCATCACACACACCTTCACTATCATAGTAACATTCCTTATCCTTGGAATAATTAGGTCTATGAAACTTAGATTTATGTTTAGGAACCCTTGTAGGAAATATAGATGCAAAATGACCTATCTTATTGAATGAAAAACGTTTCAGAGGTTACTTTCTTTCAAACATTCCCTTACCTCTCTTTTGTCTTCTTGTGATCAGGGAAAAAATTTCATCTAACTTCCTTTCTTATTATTGTATCTTTTCCTAATCATCAACATATTCACCAAGCTCATCATGCAAGTCACTTTTTCTAGTGCTTGTAAGACCTGATAAAGTATTTTTGTCACTATGCACAGTCACTTTGAATGTTGATTCTGCCTTAGGTAATGAATCTCCTAGCTCTGTAGCATCAAAGGTAGTTAATTTTTCAATCAACATATCTCTTTTTTAAGTTCAACATCAAAGGTATGACCTCTTTTATCTCTTGCACTTTAGTTTTGTAAACATGTGTCAAAGATCTAAGAATCTTGGCGACTAGTTCTTCTTCACTATAGGTGCCTCCAGAGTTTTGAATACCTATAAAAACCTTAGTAAAACTCTATACATATTCTCTAACATTCTCATAATCTCTCATTCTTAGGATTTCCATATTTTTCTTCCAGTTCTTCAACTTTTCCTACTTAGTAAACTTATCTCCTTCATAGAGTGCCTCTAATCTTGACCAATTTTATTTGCAAAATCCAAATCTTTAACCTCTATGAATTCACCTTCAGAGAGAGCACTAATTAGTGCTTCTCTTGCAACCATGTTATAAGAAAACAAATTCTTTTCATCTTTAGTAGCATTTTATAATTCATCTTCAGGATTAACCTGCTCATCTTTCTTTGTAATCATATAATAGTCGATTCCCAAACACAAGAGATGAGTTCTCATCTTGTTCTTCCAACTGTCAAATTTTTGACGATCAAACTTCAGACTTTCCTTGCTATAGAAAACCATATTTAGGATCACCTCAAGCTGTTAAGCTTTCTCTCAAAGGACCATAATCCTAATACAAATATTTAGCAATAATAGACCATCAATACAACTGAGGGGGGGAAATCAGTTGTATGCCATAAAAGTTTTCTTTTATAAACCAAATGAGAAATGCAATATTAAACACAATAAAAAAACCATAACATAATCAATTTTTGCCAAGGAAACCCTTTTAAGGGAAAAACCCGGTAGGAATCAACACCCACAAATAATGCACCAAAAGTATAGTATCCTTATTAGGAGATTTAGCCCTATTAGGAGCTAATTATTACATATAATACACATTCCTTGTTAAAGGAAAGACCCTATTAGGACTCAAGAGAAACAACAGGCTCACTACCTAGGCACACTTCCTAAAGAAGGTTAAATACACCTTCAAGACTCACTATCTGAGATACAGATATACAAAGATATAATATGCAGTGAACTGACTGATACAAACTAGCTTTGCTTAAATAGTTCCAATGAAGTCCATCAATCACTATCTCTTCTCTACATCCAACAGACTTCTCAAATACAAGCTTATAGCTTCCACACACCTCTCCATAATAGAAAACAATTCTCCTTTATGAAAATTACAAATAAAGCAATTAGGTCGGCCAATTAAGACTTCCCCAAAGCACAAACAATTACATAACCCCTTGATAAGATACACATGGTACCTTGAACAAGTAAATACAAATTTAAAATCATAAAATATAATCCAAGATTTGTAATCCTCACTTGCCATCCATAACACACCCTACATCTCTGAAGTCAGCCACAAGTAGGTCTTCTCTAGAACACACGCCACAACTAACATCACCAAGAGTCCTGCAACCCAAGAATCATAACAAACATTCCTCAACATGTCTCCTAAAATTCCCTAAGCTTGCATAACATGAGAGTGCTCACATCAATGTTATCCACAAAACTCAGAGATTAACACTGGCATAATTCTCTCTCACTGTTCTGTAAAGAGTCTCTACCAAAACTATTGTAGCTCATGCAAATAGAAATATAAATTCAAGTGGCCTTAGATATAAGATACCATATTTTCCCTTAATACATATTTGTGATCACATTCTCTGAGAGTTAGTAGAATATATGTACACGAATGTCAGTCTTGCCTGTGCCTGAGACAAGCAGTTTGACTGAGACTTTAACTGAACATGTGTTGACATCAATGAAAAAACATGAATTCCAACAACTCCAACAAAAGCCAATTCCAACAATACCTCTATTAATCACTACACATTATAATGAAATCAATACATACACGAGGTTGACATCAATGAAAACACTAAAATTATATTGATAACAATCTCTCCTTTTATCATTGATGGTAACACCAACAAAAATTACAATTGATGACTTCCTCTTACTATTCTCAATTGTCATCAATACCAACAAGTTTGAAATCAATGACAATATAATGCACACTACCAATAATATCCCTCTTTTTTATTAATGATAATACTTGTACCACCAATCTATTAGAATGTGAAGTTGATGCTTTCCAATGGTTTTTTCATTTATAGTTTCTATTGATGTCAACATACTCATATCACATCTTCTGTTATATCAGTTACTATACTTTTGGCATAGTGTTGTATTGGTTGTTGTGCACTGATAGATTGATGTATCAGTTAGAATGTCTGGCATATCGGTTGGTGTGCTTGGCATGTTCAACGATAGATTTTGGTTCCCTAGAATTTACATTTTGGTAGATTGTATGCTTGATCCTTCGTGGATGTGTTGCAGTCCCAACTTCGGTTCTATAACATGTAACTTGGATAAGGTGTTTTGCAGCATGGTGTGTTTCATTTATCAAGGTGATCCTTATTTCATTCCTTCCCATCACAAGAATTGTTTGGTGTGACATATTTCAAATTGTGAAGCCAACCTTGTGGATCTCATGGTGTTGGATAAATAAGGCATGAACATAAGCGTATCTATATACATGTGTGGCTTATGTGAACTATAAGTGAAGTGATTATGAATTCAGGAAAAGGAGATCCATGTTCATGTAGATAAGTGTATAGATCTTAGAGGTGGATTGTATACCTCTTCATATCTTCCTACTATGATCCCTTGTGTATCAACAGTGGGCCTGTTAGGTCTTTTTCTTGTAGGATCTTAATATAGTATGAATACCTAAGTCTTATACTTCCAAATTTTAACTCATGCAAGATAAAGCCTAATTGATGAGGACTAATTCCTCCTTCTACTTAGAGATCCACAAGCTTAGGCGGGTGTACCTTCAAATGATTACTGATTCTCAGTATCTGTAATAGTAGATTATCGCTTTCACTGATGGGCTAACTATCCTTCACTATATTAATTGATAAAACACTTTGTATATGACAATAATTAACTTAATACAGAGATTTACAAGCCAAATTATGATCTTAAAAATAAAAAACATTAGTGAGATAAGGATTCTCACGCTTCTTCCTTTTGGAGTTCTTTGAACATAGGAGGGCTAACCTAGTGATTCGCTCTTTAAGGAACCAATAAACTGAATTGTATTCTTTAATACAATTAATTAAACATATATATTATTTCTAACTAAAAAATGAATGATTGATTTCTTTAATATTAGATGATGATTAACTACTTGGCAAACCCTAACCAGTGCCTAATTCTTGGGCAAAGAGTCAATATCAAATATAAATCCACAATAAACTAATGAATGAAAATACATGCAACTTGGATAGAATGACATACAATCCACGTATTCACTCCCACACCCTTGTTATCAGTTCCTTACACCAATGTTTAACTCTCTGGAATCACCTATAAGAATTACTCTTTCCTTGAAAGAACTTACAAGTAATTGCACAATCACCTTATAACTGGTATATCTAAGATGCCTTGCAAATTAAACATACAAGAGCTGAAACAGAAATATAAAGAGACAAAAAAGATATAGAACTAAAATTTCAATGTATTTTATTAATATGTTACTACTTCAAATACATTCAATAGAAAAAATCACAAAGCTCAGACAAAATTGAGAAGTCTTCCTTGCAGTTCTATATTTCACAATCATTACAAATATATTCTACCTTGCTATATATAGTGTCTTATCCATCTTTGAATCCTTAAAAATTAAGGATGCAACAACCTTCGGATGGCCAGGTGTCTCTTTACTCCTCGTCTAGTATGTCCAAGTCAATTGTTGCAGGCTTCTTTTTCTTAGGCTTGGTGAAAACATCCCATGCTGCAACCTCTGCCTCTGTAGGCCAATTAAAGCTCTGAATGTTTTGTAATTGTGCCTTTTTCCTTTCCCATCTAGCATCTGTAATACTTTTGACATTTGTAACAAACTTATTAAAGTCTATTTTGGCCTTGAATGCCTCATCTAAGGTTTTATTGAACCTTTCCATATCTAAATCACCACAGTTAGAAATAAATGCCTCTTTATTAGGCAGTAATGAATCAAATTCGTTTCTCCATACTTCTACTACCTTGATCTGATCATCATCAGCATCTCCACTCTTTCCACTGGTTGAAGCAACACTTATTTCCGTACTCATCTTGTCTGCTCTCAACTTAACAATACTGATCAATCTCTTGTTTCTTCACTCTGCAACCTGGACAATTTTGTTCTTTTGAAATCACTAATCGCTTATGTAATCTTAGCTCCGTATTATGAAAATTTGTTAAATTGAAATGAGCAATGACAATGCTTATTTATTCCTGAGAAATAAATGCACCAATCTATTCAAAATCATGAATTTTCTATTCAGTCACTTCTGCCATTATTCTACATGCTTTGATATCAATTTCTCTTAACCGTGGTGCCTGAAGTTGATAGGTGATCAATTTTGAAAAAGGCCAATCAGAGTTATCATGAAATATTAGTTTAAGAGAAATAAATTCTATGTTTGATATGATTGGATCTCATTATTACAACTTAGCTACTTTATATATGCTATCACAACCTTCTTGTTTTGATTGGCTAGCAACTGTACATCATGGCACAGGACAAAACTCTTAGCCTTTACCTTGCCCATGTACTCTATTTCTCTTTAGAAATCACGTGACTACTCCATCTCCTTGTCATTGAGAGTTATCCTTAACTCTAGTTTCATAATGAGAATTAATGCCAACCACATGATCAATACTTTGATCAAGGGTTATCTCCAAATCGCTAAACAATTTACTTAACTCATACTTCATTTAGAGATTCCAAGACTAAAGCTTAAGAATAAATTTGCTTAACCTTTGGTTTCTTTGGAGATTAAACAACTATATAAATTTGAATTTTCTAAAAGATATTGTTAACTACGAGTTTAGTTAGAGATTACACAACCATCATTAGATCCTCTTTCAATTTGACGATTCACGTGAAATATCTAATTCATTTTGTACTTTCTACATATGATCAAAGACTTCACGACTACCATTAGATCAATTTTAATCCAACGAATCGCATGAAATATCTCAAGCTTCATCCTTAACTGTATTTTTTCATGAGACTTCATGACTAAAGCTATCTCTAAGTTTCTAGATAGGTTTCCTAACCATAGGTTTATTCTGAGACTTCACGTAGACCGCAGATATCTAGAATGACTTAGACACATGTCAACATCTAGATCATTTCCTTTGAGTTACTAGACAATATCTAACTTTTTTGACTTCTATTAGCGAATTAACACCATTCATCATATATTTTCTTATCTATGGTTCAGATTTTCCCGCTGCAAAATTCACTGAGCCTTGACTTAACCTTTACTAGCTACAGTTCATATTGGAGACTTAGCAACTAATTGAATCTCATTTTTGCTGAACAAGAACTATATAAGTCAAGTAAAATCAGAAATCATACCCTTACCCTTGCCAAACAGCAACATATCATCAACATATAATGCAACAATAAGAAGGCGATCATTTTCAACTCTGAAATAAACACAATGATCTGATTTCGATCTTACAAATCCAATTGACAACACAAAGGCATCAAACTTAAGGTACCACATCCAAGGAGATTTCTTCAAACCATATAGAGAATTCTTTAATCTGCAAACTAAGGATTCTTTACCTTTAACAATGTAGTGCTCAAGCTGTGACATATAAATCTCTTCCTCCAAATCACCATGAAGGAAAGTTGTCTTCACATCCATCTGTTCTATCTCTAAATCATATGATGCAGAAAGAGATAACATAAATCTATTGGATGTCAACTTTGCAATAGGAGAGAATATTTCACCATAATCTATCCCCTCTACCTATGAATACCCCTTTGCAACCAATCTAGATTTGCACCTTTCAACACTTCCATCTGCACAAAATTTCTTCTTGAACACCCATTTAAAGCCAACATATTTTCTCCCTTTAGGCAAAGGTACAAGGTCCCAAGTTTTGTTTTTATCTAATGAAGCCATCTCATCATCCATAGCCTCAATCCAGGAACCTACATCTTCCATACCCAAAGCCTCTTTCATAGATCTTGGCTCATCAGTGTTAGTAATCAAAGCAAAAGCACAATTGGAATCTAACATAGAATAACCAAACCTTTCTGGTTTCTTTCTTTCTCTCATGGATCTTCTTAAGGGCTGAGGTTGAGGTTGTTCTTCCTCTTCTTCCAAATTATCAGAGCTGCTAGAGCTCTACTCATCATTAGACCCAACATGGTCTCTCTGTTCAGTCTTGTCAGGGGTAGGAGGAAGCTGAAAAACATCTTTTTCCTTTTCTTTTTCATCTGGTTGTAGCACAATAGGAGAAGATGTTAGCTATCTGAAAATAAAATTTCTACTATGAAACACCTTACTAGTCACAGGATCCCAAAGCTTGTATCCTTTCACACCAACACTGTATTCGATGAAAATACATTTGACAGCTTTGTTTTCCAACTTAGACCTTTTCTCCTTTGGAATATGTGCATAAGCTTTACAACCAAAAACATGAAGATGTATAATTGAAGGCTTCTTACCAGACCACACCTCCATGGGTTTCTTACCAACAAGAGCTGATTTAGGAGATATGTTAACCAGATAGAAAGTAGTGACCACAGTTTCGGCCCAAAACCTTTGTTCTAAACTAGCTCCACTAAGCATACTCCTAGCCTTCTCCATCAGTGTCCTGTTCATTCTCTCTGCAACTCCATTTTTCTACGGGGTGTAAGGAGTTGTCTTATGTCTCTTGATTCCTTTTTCTTTATAGAACTTTTCAAACTCTATGGAACAAAACTCACCACCATTATCAGTTCTCACACACTTGATTATTTTACTAGTCTAATTCTCCACGAGAGCCTTAAATTCCTTGAATTGATTGAAAACCTGTGTCTTAATTTTTAGGAAATATATCCAAGTCCTTCTACTTTAATCATCTAAAAAATATACAAAATATACAAAACTAGAGATAGAAGGAACTTTTACAGGACCAAATACATTAGAATGAATAAGATCCAAAAGTCCAGAAGACTTGTGAGAGCTAGAGTAGAACTGAACATGATTTTGCTTACCATAAACACCGTGTTCATAGAAATCAAATTTGAGATTACAATCATTTATCCCCTCAATGAGATTTTTAGTTTTTAAGGTCCTAAGACCCTTCTCACCAATGTGACCAAATCTCATATGCCACAACATTGTCTTTTCTGTAGGAAGCTTGCCTTCCAAAGTGTTTGCACCCTTAGGTACACTTACTGCCCTGCCATCGGAACCCATTGCCACAGTCTTCTTTACTACTCATTTAGATGGTGGGGATGAAGAGATAGCTACTCTCTTCTTTGAAATAGAAGAACTATTACACTGAGAAATGCATGCATCAAGCTAAAACAAAGTACCTCTCCTAGTACCTTTAGCGAGCACCATAGAACCTCTCATCATCTTGCATCCATCTTTTTAAAAGACAACTTTCACACCTACATCATTTAGCATACTTACAGATAATAGGTTTCATGCCAAACCTAGAATGTGCATAACTCCATTGATTCCCTTTACTCGTCCATCAGGAAATCTGATAGTGACCCTTCCGCGTCCAACTATCTTTAGGTGAGAATCATCACCCAAGTACACTTTTCCACCATCAAACTCCTCATATTTTGATAACTAGTTTCGATGAGAGGTCATGTGAAAAGAGTCACCCGGGTCTACCAACCACACATCATCAGATGCATGGGCTGCCAAAGCTACAATAAAAGCATCTCCATCTTCTTGAGATTTTTTGGAAGCTGAATCCGAGCCTTTCTTCTTCTTCTTCGGTTCTTTGCAGTCCCTCTGGAAGTGCCTAGATTTATCACAGTTCCAAAATTTTTCCTTGGACTTCCCAGGAGTCTTAGAACTCCCATGGGATTTGGATTTTCCCTTCTTTGAATTATTTTCATTCTGCTTTTCTTTTTTGTTGGATCTACCACGAACAATAAGGGCTTCCTTAATCGAATCTGAAGTCTTTCTTCGCATCTCCTTAGATAGCAGCGAAGACACCACATCATCCATATGGAATGTGACTATAGTACTTCTAAGAGCCATCACAAGATGTTCCCATGAATCTAGCAAGGAGAAAAGTAGGGTCATACATCGATCCTCCTCCTCGATCTTGGCACTGGATGATGCTGACTATGCTATCAATAAATTGTATACATTGAGATGATCAGTTATGGATTCACCTTCCTCTATTCTTAAAGAATACAACTTCTTTCTCAAGAACAAATTATTCACCAGAGATTTGGCCTGATACACAAACCCAAGCCATTTCCACAAAGAATTTACAGTATTCTCATCAAGAACATTTAGAAGAACGACATCTAGTAGACAGAGTCTGATGAGAACCTTAGTCTTTCGATCCTTGATCTCCCAATCCACTTGAGATATCGCTGCAGGTCTCACATCAAGTGAATTAGCCTCCCATAGATCGTGGTCTTCAAACATGTCTTCCATCTTGAGTTTCCACAACTCGAAATTAGTGCCATTAAATTTCTCCACCTCCATTCTACTGTATGAGGAACTTGCCATCTCAATCTACAAATAAGATTTAGAATGCTCTGCACAAAAAACTCCCACTCAACTTGAGATTAGCTCAAAAAACCCTACCCAACAACTAGGATCAAAAGTTGATCAGGCTCTGATACCACTTGTAAGGAAACTCAGGTGAGGAAACAACTTCCTACACTAATCTCGAAAGGAAAGTATTGTGCAAATTCTTTTAAATCCTTACAATTTCAGATTGGTTAACTACTTTAGCAATGATATTGCAGCCATATACCATGCATACAAAAAATAGAGAATGACACAATGATTTACCCTGGGAAAAACCTTTTGGTAAAAAACCCCAGCACTCTAAAACCCGCACAATGTATTATCTTCAACACAATGGTTACAACACACTTGCAATGCAAGTTCTTTCAGGAGACAATCGACACTCAAAGACAAATCCAGTAGCACCAGATCATACCAAAAATACACTCTTTTCCTATCCCAGTCTGCAACCCTAAAAAATGCTTATATCATGCGCTTTCCTTTTTAGGGAAACTTCCAAAGATAGCCGTATTAGGGTTTTAGCATTCTCTGAGAAAATATGAGTGTACAGTAATCAAATTTATCAGTTGCCATATGTCTTGCATGTCTTCACCCGTCATTGAATCTTCTAGAAATAGCTCTTACATGTCATAGGAATCCATCATAACCATTTCAGCCATGATCTCCTTACACATAATTCAAGATGCCATCACATCAAGTGGAGTGACACATCAACATGCCAACTAGACATGTACACTCACACTTAATTACATTATTTTCAAGAAATACATTTTACAAAACAAATAATAAGAATAGGAATTATCCAAGGTTGAGACACCTTATTCCTAACACTAAAGTCAACACATAGCCTTAGTTTTCCATTCTTCTTCCTAGCAGGAACAAGGTTGGACACCCAACTAGTATGCTTGATGGGGTAAATGATACCACTCTCTATCAGTTTGAGAACTTCCTTATGCATGAGTGGCTCAAGTTTGGGGTTGACAGGCCTTTGCTTCTATCTAAATGGTTTGGCATTTGGTTCTAGTTCAATGGTATATTGAGAAAGTATTGGGTTAAGACCTTTGAGGTCTTCATATTTCTAGGAAAAGATATCACTAATTTCTTAGAATAATTGAGTGTAAGCCTGCTTCTCTAAATAAATGTTTACCTTCCCAAACTTCAAGCTGTTACCTGGTTCGAGCTCTATTTTAGTGCAATGTTCTTGCTGAACTACCAAGCCAACTTTACTCTTCTTTTCCTGATCATCCTTATTGAAGGTAGATTCTAAGGTGACAAGATCCTTAGGTATATTATTATATTTGAGTTGTATCACTTGGTCACCATAGTTTTTCATCAACCTATCTTGATTATGCTCTGAAAAAACATCTTCTTCAAACAAGAATTGCAAAATTTGTTGTTCACTATCAATACTTGCCAATTATTATTATTATCATGGATGGAAAGCCTGACAATTAATTTGATATGTTGTTGATCCTTTTCCATTGAAATTCTATTAGGAATGTCATATTGGGATTCAACCGCAACTAATCTATCTGCATTTTGATTTAGTTTTCTAGGGATAATAATAATGTTGAAAGCATGAAAATATTCTATAGCATCCCAAACCTGATGCTTGTAAGATTTAATTGTATCATTCTTGGTTGCACTTATCCCTCTTACTCAGCTAACCACCAACTCAATGTCATCATATAATTTTAGGGCTTTGATCCCTCATTTCCTTGCCCACTTTAGTCCATTTACTAAGCTCTCATATTCAGCAGTGTTGCTAGTGAAATAAAAACTGAATCTAAAGGCGGTATAGTATTTCTCACCTTTTGGAGAGATCAACATAGCACCACCACAAGACCCACATCTACATCTAGCACCATTAAATAATAGCTCTCAAATTTCATTGCTCTACTCTTTTGATTTCTCAGTGTCTCCTTTAAAAAGATTTGGTTCTGTGAGACCATCCTCTTGTATCATATAATTTCCCAAACCAACATCCCAAATAACATTGGGTTGGGCCTCTGAAGCCCTTTCTCATTCCATCATCTAGATATATATCTAGGATGTTTTCTATCTTAGTGGTTGTTTCTCTGATGATCAGAAAGTTATTATTATCAAGTGCAAGACAAATTGCATTGAGTACATTACACACAAGGCTCTATATGGTTAGCTGCTAATGAATCAGACTTAATAGTGACCTTAGTTCCATACCTTTTATGGAAAATCATGTGAGACCAGTCAGAAGAAAGATATCCTCCTATATCGGCTGTGAATTCTATTGGTAAACATATGGAAAAGAGAGCAGGGAGATCTATGATGTATATGTCAAGTAAGATAGATAAATTAGTTCTTGCATGAAGGATTAAGTTTCTATCCTTGGCCAAACCTATTATGTTTACTGATGAACCATCAAGCTGTGTTACCTTCTTTTGGAAAGGTTCATATTAAAGTCCCAACTAGTCAGCTACCTTCTTGGGCATGACTGAACTAGTAGCCCCACTATCCACCATACAATTATGTACTATAGAATTTCCAATAGTTTATGATACATAAAAGGGGGGTGGCTTTAAGTTCCTACCTTGGATGGTATTTTATTTGATGTTGTTTCTTGGAATTTCCTTCGTTTGATCAGTGTTGAAAAACACTGGCTTAGCTACATCTTTTGTGAGTTGTTGAGGGATTTGTTCTTTAGACAATGCTTTCTTCAATATTTCAAGTTACCTTGGAATAGCTAAGGGGTCCCACATGGTCATAGTCACATTCATTTTCTTCATATTATCCACAATATTGAAGGGAACTGATGAGTACACTCTTTTGTGTGTCCTTACCATTGTGGGCTCAACTTCCTTTGGAGACTGACTCTCCTTGAAGGGAATAATGGGAGGCTTCTTTAGTATTATAGTAGATAGATGTGATGACCCTAAAGATGTAGTAGCTTTTCCCTTCTCCTTTTCTTTCTCCATGTCTTGGGCTCTTCTTTTAGACTGAGTATTGGAAACAATTGAATAATTGCCATTTAATCCATTGAAATCTTGCTCTTCCCAATTAAAGAGGGCAGTCTCATTAGACTGTGCATCTTGATGAGGAATTGAACCACTAGAAGAGGCCTCTAATTGGGTATGTGAGGCATTCTATACCATTAATTCTTGGTTCATCCACCCATTCGAGCATGCAGCCCAATTGTGGAGTTGATTGCAAGGAAAACACCATTCATTGTCTGAGGCCAGGTTGTTCTGACTTGGGACCAGTTCCCTAGTTGGATTTGTAGAGTTGAGGGGTGCTAGATTATAAGGTTGAAATGGCCTTTGATTAAAAATTTCCTTTGACCCTGAGAATTCCCTTGATATGATGGCCTACTCTACTGATAAGATTGTCCTTGAGCTTGATATTGTTGGATATGACCTTGATTTTGGTGCTAAAATGGTGGTCTAGATTCCCAATTCTATTTTTTGAAGACAGTCAACTCTTTGGTTAGATTTTGCAACAAGTTTTTCATTTCTTGTTGACCAATCTATAACAAGCTATTTGTTTCTTGTTGATCACTTTTCATTGTTTGCAGTACTTGGGAAAAGCCTACTCTTGATTCCTCGTTACTATAACTAGCTTAAGGTGATATGAAAGTGGGTATAGGGGTAACTAGAGGAATTTGTAGAGATATATTTCACTGGATGTTAGGAAAAATAGGCATGGGTGGTCTTGGGGCTATCATACCTGCTTGAATTAAAAAATTCTTAGCTTTGCCTGCTATGTCAAAAGCCTGAGGTAGTGAGGTACCTCCCATGGATTGAATCAAGATAGAGATGTTTCTATTTAGACTTTTCAAGAAGTATAGGAAAAAATGGTCAGCTGAAGGCCTTAAAAAAATAGGAATCTTATTCCATGTCTTGAGAAATCTATTATTAAAGTTTTTCATCTTCTCTTGAGGAGGTCTTTTTATTGTTCTGAGTTGCTCAACTAGGGATAGATAGTTTGATTTATCTTCAAAGTATTTACGAAGGGATTCCCATAATCTATCCCATGAATCAATAGAACCAACAACTAATGTTCTAAACCATTCTCAAGCCTTACCTTTGAAATATGCTACTAATAGCTTGGTAGCCACGTGTTCTTTAGTAATATGGTGAACATTGCAAATAGTAGCCACATCTCTTATGTATTCACAAGCCATTGTCTATCCTTCTCTTGTGAAATCAGGTAGACTTTTGAGTGCTACTAAGGGCACATCATGATGTTCAAAAAAATTTAAATAACTCCCTTGATTGAAGGGTACAAAGGAAAATTGCCTGGCCATTGCAGGGACTGTGATCTGTTGAACAACAACTGTGTGAGTTGTATTTGAACTAAATAGTGGAGCTGAATCTTCTTGTAACTCTCTGTTAGATATCTTCCTCTCCTTCTTGAATGGAAAAGAAAAGGTCTCTCTTCTCACGAAGGTAGTGTAGACTATACTCTCTTTGTAGGGGATGCTCTTTGAGATTCTCTCCATTTTCTTCTTATTGGAGGCAACTGCAAAAACTCAAAAGGATTTGAACTCCTTGTTTCTATCCTTCTCATAAAATTGAATAGTACTAGATCTTCTTGTTCTTTTTCACCAATGGAGTCACTGGATATACTTGAAAGAGAAACCTCTTTTAGGTCAGTACTATGCAATCATCATATTAGAGATAACATAGTCTTGAAAGATGTACTTCCTTTTGTAGTCCCATTAGGCATGCCAGAATTGTTATATACTAAAATTTTCACCATGTTAAGTGCTTGAGCCTAACAATCTAGTATAACATGGTAATCACTTCTAGGTTGTGGGACCTTTTCTAACTGAAGTGGGTTCTAGGCTAGTTCCTCTAGGATAATCACCTTATTTTCTCTTTTAACAGGAAAGTAACCTTGGAAGGGAAAGGGGTAGAAGGATAATTGAAGGGAAATGACTGAAAATAAAATTTATCCTGCTAGGTGATACACCAAAGGTAACTTGAATCACAATATAATGACCAAGAATTAACATGAAATCCCTGAATTATGACAAGTACAACTTCCTAGATAGGTTTGCAAAAAATGTTTCATAGGGAGGTCCGAGATAAAACTATTGGAGGAAAAATAATATTTCATAGAAATAGATTCAAAGAAGTAGACACAAACTATGACCTGCAAACAGACATTCACGTAACTTGAATCACAATATAATGACCAAGAATTAGCATGAAATCCCTGAATTATGACAAGTACAACTTCCTAGATAGGTTTGCAAAAAATGTTTCATAGGGAGGTCCAGGATAAAACTATTAGAGGAAAGAAAATATTTCATAGAAATAGATTAAATGAAGTAGACACAAACTATGACCTACAAATAGACATCCACTCCAGAAAATTGGTACATGAATGAGACAAGATAACTAGGAATGAACAAAATTCACAAAACTATCTATATTAGATCACCCACAGTAGTACACAAAGATGCAGAAAAGAAGGAAAACTAGAGATAATCCACAAATTTATTCAATAATAAATCAATATGTCATTCTCCAGAAAGAATCCCAATCATATGAAAACCCGAGGGAAGGAAAAATACCACAAAAATTCTTGCATAAGCTTGGAAAAGTGAGAATTATAGACAATGAAAAGTTGGAGGACAGAGAAAATGTCTTAGAAAAATCTTACATATCCTGAAAAATAACTAGAAAAGAATTGAAATAACTTATGTACAACCTCCCCTAGCATGCAGGCTCGAGAGTCGATTCCTCAAGCAATTAGGGCTGAATTAGGGTTACAATAGATTTTGCATAAACAATGTAGAAACCCTAAGACTATTAAGTCTTCTCATTAATGCATTTAGGAAATATCTCAGATGATCTGATTACCCTTTAAAAATATCTCATATTACCATTAATTTGAGCAGACAGATCATCTCAATCCATCTAGCCACTTTGCAAGTTAAAAACGTCGCCCCTGCCATGAAAAGCTGAGAAAAATTATTTAAATATTTGAATTCAAACTCAAATGGTCATAGGTGGCACAAAATTCCTGATCAACGACCCACATTTGAAACTTTAATAACTTTAAAACATGACTATTGATCTCCTTTAAGTTACCTGTGAGCACAAGATCTAATCTTCCATGTGTCATCATGGCGTGATGGCTTTTAAGGTCAAACAACTTCATCTTTACCATCAAGGCATTAAGTTGGCCATTTTATCTTCCTTACTGGATGTTCCTTTATCTTACCTTTCCAACTTGAAACCCATGATGTCATCTGCCATGTCACCATGGCTTAATGCCTTAATCACTAGATTTTGAGCATTTTTTCTTTAAGCCTTTAAGCTGTTTGTCCGATAAAAAAGGACTTGATCAGTCTTTACTTTATTCCCTTCGATTTTAACCTACCCCTCCATGGAACGTTTCATTCAGGATTAATGGATTGATCACTAGATTTCTTTCAATTTGTCTTTATGTCATTAAGCCCATTGTCCGATTAAAATGAACTTGATCAGAGATTACCTTACCACAGATGGGTGCAAGCTCTAACAACCCTCCATGCATCAACAAGATGTAATTCCTTGATCATTAGATTTAAATCAACTTGGAATTAAGGCATTAAGATGACTATTGGATCAAACTAGAATTTCCCATAGATTAATCAACTGAAGACCCTAGATAATGGTGACCCCACCATCCATATGTCACCACAGCCTAATGGATTATGTGATAGATCTTGATCACTTTGATTTCAAGTCTTTAAGTCAACCACACAGTCGGAAATGAATTGCTTGATGTTTACCTTAATTACCTTGGTATTGCATTGGACCTGCTGTGGACACGTGTCAGATAGGCTTAATGGCTTAAAGAATAGATCTTGCACATCTCTTCATTAAGTCTATAAGAAAACCGTCAGATGAAACCAGTACTGCTTGAAGATTTCCTTTAGTATATGAGATGACGGGCTCAGGTTCTGACAACCTTCCATGTGTCAGAATGGCTTAAAGGCTTAAAGGATAGATCTCGATCACTTTGTCTTTAATCCATAATGTTGACCATCTGATAAAAAGGAACTTGCTACCTTATAGGGTAAATAAATTAAGTTGAGACTTAGGAAAAGAAACCCACCTAGGAAAATAACTTTGGCCCTACTTGACGGAATAATTAAAACACATGACGAATAGGAACTTTAAGTGACAAAAAGGTAATGAAGAATTAGAAATGGCCACCAAAGGACTTGGGGTTTTATCAAATTTCATAGGGTTTCTTGCATTTAGGTCTAAAAGACATGAAGTTGGGGTAAAACCAAACCTAGAAAGATTGCAGAGAGAAAGATTAAGACAAGGAATCATGCAGAATTCATACAAGATGGGCTCTACCCTTGTGGGAGCCTCATTTTTATCCACCTATAGAGAAATTTGGATAATATGGGAAATTAGGGTAACAATAACATCAAGAAACATCAGAATGAGGATGTTATTGAATTTAATACAAGATTTTAGAAGGCCATGCATAAGTTATTCCAAGTTTTAAGGCTTGATGATAAGGTTTGTCTTGCCACCTATTTGAATGCTTTTGATTCAAAAATGGGTTATCTCCTTAGAGATAAGAATCCTAGAACTCTTAGAGATGCATATAATACATTAGTGAATATTGAAACAAATAGGAAAGTGTTAGGGAAGTTGGGTAGAAGAGAAGATTAGAAGCCTGTTAGGAAAGAATCAGATAGAAGTTATGCTGCTAAGCCTAAAGATGATGTAAATTTGAAATAAATTCTAAGTGATATTAAAGATTTGAAGCCTGTAGATAACAAGACTATTAGGGTCCCAAATAATGATAGCAGGCCTATCACCAATAGTTTTAATTGGAAGCCAAGGATGCAGAACTATCCATATACTCCCCAATGGAAAGATGGGAAGCCTATTTTCCCATAAAGGAATGAAAAGAATAATGGTAACACCCCTAATCCTCTACAAAGAAAGTCTTTCAACATATGTGATGATGTCTCATGGTGCATGACTTGTCAATTCCCACACAACCCTGATTATTGTGCAGTTTCTCTGAATATATCTGCACGTGAGACACAACAAGAAAGAGAAGAAGAAGATGAACTATATGTTGATAGTGGTTGTGCAATGATTTCTTTACTTTTGAGGAGTGAAGAAGAATCTGATGAGGAAAATTGAGGTAAATACTTCTTTTCATCTGATGAAGAAGAATAAATAATTGATGATATAAGGTGTAATTCTACAAGGGGTAATGAGCCTTTTGCAGTAATAAGACCCTCAGATGAAGAAATTGAAAAAAAATACTATAGACATGGTTGCTAAAGCAAGGAGTAACTACAATTTGAGAAGAAGAATAGTGGGAAATGTTGATGGTACACCCTCTGGTATTTTCTTTAGACAGGCAGGAGAAAACACTGAGCAAGCAATAGGAAAATAAAATCATGTTGAAGGTATCAAGAAAACAAAGGTTAGGAAAGGAGATAAGCCTGATAATCCAATTGTTGTCTACAAGGTGAAAGTAAAAAAAATGGAAACAAGTGCTCCATCTTTTCATTGTGATATAAAATGGATTGATCCAAGCCTTGCTACTCAAGTTGAGAATGGGAATGTTGTTACTTTGAAGCAGGGCATTTCAGATATGAAATATACTCCAGTTGATATGGGGCATTTTTTTATCACAAATCACAGTCAAGGTTCCACTCTTGGAGATGATTAGGATTGAGGAACACAAGGAAAAAAATTTAAAATGGGTGGGAAGCATCTCCTCTACAAGAATGCAGGAGTAGGAAGAAGTTGAGTAAATGAGAAATCAAAAGATTGATGACAATAAGTTTTTCCATTAGTATACTTAAGTGAAAAACATGATAAAGGTCATCAGTATAGACATACCTGACAGACAAAACACTACATAACTAATGAGATGACAATTCTTGTCATGAAAATACTAAGTATAGAGTTGACCAATGAACACTGTCAAGTATTGAACCGACGACAAAGAATAAAAGAGCATCACTGACGAAACAAGTTTTTGGTACATCGCCGACGTATCCAAAATAACTAAACCAACGGTATAGTTTTGTGAACATCACTGATAGAGTAGAAAAGGAAAGGAAACCAATGAACAGTTAAATATAGGGACACCAATGGAGTAGAATCCCGATAGAGAAAAGAAAGAAAGAAACCTAAAAGATTGATAGAGAAGCCCAAGCATCAGAACCGACAGTCAGTTACAAAACCCGCAAAAAGTGGATCTGACTTTCCACATTAGATAAAACATTTTAATTCTATTTATAGAGTTTTAAATTATTTTAAATCACTACTTGAGGGTCAATCAAGTATATTGTAAATGTTTGAAATCATCCTAACGGATCTAAAACATAACTAACTAAAGATCAAGGTCAAGTTGTAAACCTTGAATCTAGAGTTAAAATTGAAAAGCATAAATCAAGAATGGACCTAGAAACTAGTATATATAGATGTTTAATTGTTTGTAATAAAAAGAGTTGAGAAATGATTGTAGCCAATAAGAGCATCTAAGCAGAAGAAGTGAATTCATGCAAATTTTAGAAACAGATCATATCAATTCTCAAGAACACAGATAAGGCTACCGATGAGCAGACACAAGGTATCATTCAATCACTCAAGGTTATTACATATACATTGTAAGCTTTATAGGATCTGTTATTAGAAATTAGAGATTGCATATACTATTAGATCAACATTTATAATGTAGTTGAATTCTAACAAATGCATCACATCAGAAATCCTTTAGTAGAAGGTGGAATTAATAGTTCTTGATAAATCTCTTAACAGAGTGCACACCTAACGGTGTTACTAAAGCTTCAAACAAAGTAGATCCTAACAGGTCTCCACTCTAATACTCCTCACAACATAGATCATCAGAAGTGATCAAATTGTAAGCCTTAACTAGATCCCTTCTTATTTGCAGATAGTGAAGTTTTGTGGGTGACATCCCCACCACAGTTTTTACTTCCTAACTGGATTTTTCCACAATATCATGTCTTGTGTTATGTGTTAGTTACTTTCATGTATGTTTCTTGAATGTTTACACATGTAAAGAACTTATGTTATGATTTCACATACATAAATAAAAATGAAAAAATAGATACGTGAATATAGAAATCTAATGACACAAAGGTTAATTGGCCAATCACATAAATTTTTTTGGAGGTACTGATTCACCCCTCCCCTCTTAGTACATCATTCCAATAATTCCAACAATTGGTATTAGAGCTAAGTCTCTATCTTGAAAAGCTTAAAAACTTAAGAGAAAAGATCAAGACAATGGAAAAGTATAGATTGGACAAGACTATTGAGAATGAGCAGTTAAAAATTCAGATTTAGTATGAGCAGTACAAAGAGGCGAGAGTAAGCATGAGAAATTTGCTTGATGAAAGAAAGATTATGGAAACTAGGCTTAATGAAAAATATTATCAAGAAGAGGAGATCCCAGATTACTTCAACTTAGTTGAATAAACAACAAGCAAAGAACTAGGCACATTAGTAGAAGAGATTACAAGTCTACAAGAGATCAATCTACATCTCAGAGAGAAAATCAAGATGTTGCAAATCAGTCAAGAGACTCAGATAGTAAAACAATTATTGTCATGAATGATTCAAGAAAAGATGAATTAGAGAGAACATTGGCCATTGATGATAGGAGGAAAATCACAGAGAAGCTACAAGAAAAAGAATCAGAGATTCAAAGACTTACTGATCATCACCATGAGATTACCAATCAGATCATTCTTATGAGTCAAGAGGAAAATAGATTAAATACTAAACTCATTGAAAGAATATAGATCATCAGTGAGCTAAGAGAAGAGAATGAAAAGATAAAGCATGAAGTCAAAATTCATAATTAGCACAATGAATTAATCAAGAAAGCTGAAGATAGCAATAAAAGAATGGATGATTTTCTTGATGGACAAAGAAGAGTAAAAAAAAATACATAGGTATAGGGTACACCGACAATAGAGAATCATCTAATAAATTAGATCAAAGGAATGTTTATGCAAATCCAAGATAGAGGAAGCTATCATGCAATCACTATGGAGAACCAGGCCACACCTCAAACATTTGCAGAAAAAAATGAAAGGTATTCCTCAATCGCAATCTACTTTCATCGGTAATTGTTATAAATGTCACAAGAAAGGAAATAAGGCACATGAATGTAGATCCAAGGTGAAAAATCAAAAGAAGGAAACCTACATGGATATGTATTGTCCTACCTGGAAAATGAATGGACATACACACCAGGAGTGCTGGACAAAGAACAAGAAAGCATGGACACCAAAAGAACCTGATAATGGATATAAACTGACAAGAATTAGTAACTCATATCGTTGGGACTATAACACATGGGTGAACTATACAACATTTGGAGGGTATGGTCATATATTTGCCAACTATATGATAAAATGGACTAGAAGACCAATAGGATGGGCCAATCCAGGTATGACATGTTTACATTGTCATAAGGTTGGACATGTGATAAAAGATTGCAAAGACCAACTGACAGACACAAGCACTTGTCCCAATGGAAACACCATTGATGACATCAAGAAAATGAGAAAAAAGATGTGGAGAAAAGCTAAAAACACTGAAGGTGCTGAAATAAGTAATGCAAATGATGACCCCATCCAATGGATCTAGTTGCATCACTATTCAACACTAATTTGCACATGTAAGTATGGAACTTCATTATGAAAAGTTATATTATGCATCGGTTCTGTTACACATTGATCATATTGAAAAAAATAGCATTACTAAAGATGCACCATATTGTTACTTGTAATATTATTGAAAAACAAATCCATTGGTAAATGGGTACAAATAAGCATCGATGAACACACACAGTAAAGTTGACACTACTTACAGAAATGTATCGGGCATTACACAAAATCCAAGTCACTAAGTGTAACTGACAAACATAGGTGATCTTTGAGCCAATAGAGGTTTTTGTCACCATCTTAACAACAATCATCGGTGAAATCACAAAAGCTGCTAGCTACCCCAAAACTTTGCGCCTACACTGACGATGTTATTTATGCCTCAACCGACAAACTCAATATTTGTACACCGACAATTTGTTGGGCCTTAATGACTACTCAGGGAAGAAAGGTTATAAAAGCATGACAGATGAACTCATTTCACACCTGTAATTTTTGAGAAAAAAAGTAGAGCTAAGCAGAGTAATTGAAGAGCAGATTTACGAGTGATCACATAAATTTAGTAAGTACCTACAATCACCGACCGTACTATTTAATTTATGAAAAGCCCTAAATTTAAAAATACGATGGCATTTAATTCAAGAACAAAAAAATTGAAAGAGGATAAGAAGAAAACAATTAATCTTATTAGCAACAGTACTTGTGTTGAACCTAAATACAAGTTATACCCAAAAATTGCATTGCAACCCGATGATTTTGAAGCTTTCTCTAGAATCCCACCTAGGGTTTTGATGGTAGAGGATGTAAGGTACTATATACATTGAAAGATCTTAGAATTAGGAGATCTAGATATATATAATTCCTATAAGGCACCATGTGATGAAACTGGAAACCTAAAAGAAGAGCACAAATATCTGGAAGTTAAAGGTCTGACAAATGCATTACACTTTCCTAGGGTTTTTAAGACCGAATGGATACAGATAGTTCTTAGAAGAATGCATAACCAAACATTGTGGCTGGATGGGCCTAAACAAATAAAAAATGATGTTATTCATGTGGTTACTGAATATTCCACAACTGACAAGCCAAAATCTCACAAGCACCCATCCTTGAAGGAAGTAGAAAAGTTGACAGGTGCTAAATCAAATAAAAGAGGTCTCAAGGTTAGCACCATCACCGACTAGGAACTCAAGTTTGGTGCATGTGTGATAGGATATAACAAGCACTGCTATGAGCACAGTCTACAAGATCATCAAAGAAGGAAAGAAGATGGATCTTGCGAAAATATTGTTAAATCAACTTGAGGAGAACATGAACATCATAAGGTCATCAAGGACAAACACTCATAAGTTTGGTTCTATTATTATGTGCATATTATTTTACTTTGAAGAATACTTTCCTTCCACAGGCAAAGTAGTATGGGACATAAGCAAACTAGTCACCATACAGATATGTGAGCACATAGAATCATTAGGTACATATTTTGATGACTTAATGAATGAATATTTCAAAGGATTTAAGGAAAAGATGCAAGCAAGAAAAAGGATACCAGAGAGTTTAATAGAACACAATGATGATATATGTTTTATGGTAGATACTAATTTTACTTATATCAAACCTGTAGTACCTAGAAAATCTTGGCTATCCCCACTGGATTATTAAATCAAAATAAGATAAGCTACAAAATGCATCCAGGCACTATTGAATGAACTATTGGACAACAAGAAAACAAGATTTAGCTCTTGTGAAGAAGCAAAACCAAAAATCAAGTCAGATCTTGTTGTCAAGAAAATTGTAAACAAGAAGAACAAAATGGTAAAGGACTTAACCAAGAAATTTGCAATTATTGAAGAAGGTGAAGAGGAAACACAAGGAAAGGAGGAAGAAGCCAAGGGCCAGTCACCCATCAGTGAAGATATAGAAAAGAGTGATTCAGAGGCTACATGATCAGATTCACCACCTCCTCCTCCACCTAAGAAAACAAGAACAACTGCTGCTTCAAGGAACAGAAGAAAAACAACAAAGGAAGCAACTCCTTCACTATTGTAGAAAGGAAGAGTGTGAACCTACAAGAGGAAACTAGTCTCACCAAAGGGGAAACAAACCAAAAGGAGAAAGTTAACTAGAATAAGAAAAGATCTAGATGAATCATCTATGGATGAAGCTGACATAGAAGTTCAAATAGGGAAAGAACCCTAGATTCCTAAAACCATTGATGAAATATGTAAAAACATTTAATAATCTCAATCTATTTTAGATCCTAACATTAGGAAATGGTTGAAATTTGATCCCGAGGATCAAAATAAAATGGAAGACGCTATAATAGCTAAAATGTGCAAACATAATTATGTCCCACTTCAATTCAAGGAATATAAAGTACCTAAGGAGCTATCAAAAAGATTGTCTTCTAGATGGACATTTGCAGTTCATCAAGAAAAATAGATAAGAAAAAGAGTACTTGCTACTCTTATGCCTTCTGAGTCAAAGAAGGAAGAGATAGATGAAATGATAAAGAAATATGCAAATGAGTTCTCACCCAAAATGAGAGCATACAAATTTATTCAAGGGAAGCTAATTGAGATAGATTAGGAAAGCATCAAGAAGTGGTGTAAAGTACTCAAAAAGACAACTTAGGAAGCTAGCCCAGAGAAACAAAACATCATCATTAGAGATATATAGGATGATTCATCAATGGAATTAGATAGAGAAGAGGATGATGCAATCAAAAACCAAAATACTGAATTTGCAGATGAGGTATGGCCCGACAAAAATCAGACTGAGGAAAGCCAAATTCCACTAAGACCAACTCATATTGACTTGGATGATGAAGCAGAGGTTACCAAACAAGAATTGAAAATAAAAGGTAACATAACAGAGGATGTGAATGATGAAACATGGTTGGATAATATCGTTAATGACATTACAAGAAAAGAACCTATAGAAGAGGTGTAAAAATATGAAGATATCACTGTTGCACAAGGTAATACCAATGGACAAGACACACTTACTGACACTTCAGAGGTAAATACACCGATCAACATGAAAATATTGATAGAAGTTATTGATATTGATTCAAGTCAGGATAAATCATCTATGAAATATGATGACATACCCGAGGACACGGGTAATGATGAAACTAAATATGCATCAGATACACAAAAGGATATAGATACAGAGATCCTGGATGCAATCGACACTCAAAAAAAGTTGTCTAGTGAAAAATGATGGAGACAAAGAAAAGAGTGAAGAAGTTAAGCAAGATGATAGTGTATAGTCAGAAAATGGAAGCACTTCCATTGTAGACATGTTTAGCCTTCTGAGTAAGTGGTTTGGGGTCATGGCAAGTGCCTTGAATGGGTTCCTGATCTTGACATGGCTTCCCCCCTGTTCTGTCCCTCTTTCCACTCTTGTTTAGCCTAATTTCTGCATTCTAGACTGCAAATTGGTGATTTTGAGATTTAGGGTTAGGGTCAAAATTTTAGGTCTATGTCAAACTTGACCCTGACCTAGGTCAGGGTTGACCTTGACCTTGACCCAGGGTTCAGATCTTGGGGTCTCACAGATTTTGGAGGTCAGCCTTTGCAAAAAGTATTTCCCGCTTCTGGGTCGGCTATTTCGGGTTTTGAAGTGTTGATTTCTAAATTATATTTAATATAGGTCCTCTCCTAGGGGTAAAGGATTTAATGGTAATTTAATCCTCCTTTTTAGGCCTCCTTAGAAGATTGTGCCCTAATTCCATATAAAAGGGAAGCTTTCTTTATCATTTTCTAAAACCATCACCAATCATCAATCATCAAGCATTCCTAATTGAGATCAAGCATTATCAAGTGAAGTTCAAACAAGCAATCAAGAAAGATTTCAAGCAAGCATTCATTCATTCAAGTATCCATTTCATGAAGGAGACCCATTGGAGGCTATTGAAGGATTGAAGCTACATGGTGCCCTTTTGGTGATCTCTCCATCCATCTTCTTCCAAGCCTCTTGTAAACTCAAGAACCCATTCAAGACTTGGTGTTGGAGATCTATAAGCAAGAGATTGAAGACATCCTACCATTATAAATTCCACATTTTGAAGCATACTTGTGGATTCAAGGATTCAAATTGACCACAAGGACTTTTTCAAGCAAGGTGAATTTATGCATTTACTTTGTCCATTTCTGTAATTTCAATTACATATATTTGAGGTTAATTCCAAAACTAGGGTTTGACCAAGGAAAACCCCTCCACCCACAACAAACAATCTCCTTTTTCTTGTAGATATAGGTATAGAATAGTTGATTTGAGACTAGATTTGGATACCCTTTTTGGCAAACTTTCAGGATCCGTGAACAGAGTCACTTTCAGATCTGTGCAGGTCATGGTTGACATTATTGGGTTAGGGTTGACATTTGTGGGTCAAGGTAGAAATTTTTCATAAGATGAAATTAGAACAGAAAAATATTTCTGGGTTTTGTTTGTCTCTGCGTTCTGGTTCGGGATCAACAGTCAATTTTTCTAGAAACTCAATATAGACCTCAAAAAATAACTTTCTTTGATCTACAATATTTTAAGGTTAGTGCATTTCTCCTATTTCTTCAATTACTATCATATATCATTTCTATGCATATAATTAACATAATTTAAGGTATCTCCTTTTTTATTCTCCCTTCCAAATAGTTGATTCATTTGTGCATTAACCCTTCTTTGGTGTTGATCAAATTGGATCTTCCATTTGTGTATTTGGGAATAAAAGAGGAACATCTTATCTTCTCCCTAATCACAATTGCAATACACAATCAATTCAATTCAATCAAGGTTAAAAGAATCTAATACAATCTAGGTAATTCAAAGAACAATTTACATATCAATCACATCCCAATCAATAATCATAATAAATCAACAAATCACCCATTTTCATATCTTACATTATAGTAACATAACCAATTCTTAATAAACAATCAATCAATACCCTATTTTATATGTTACATTTTGGTGAACCCACGATAGACAACTCTTTCTTTTTGGTGTTAGATTTAAATTGTTTATGCTAGATCTTGCATGTTTTTTCAAATTGCATTTCAATTCAATAGATCCAAATTTTGTGTTAGTTCATTTGCATTATATTGGTGTATGAGCTTTACGACATCTAGTCCTACTTATAGTATCCCGATTAGAAGAAGCTGTAGACTTATGGGTTCCTTTGACCCTGAGTCTTCCTCTCCTTTCCTTAGGATCCTGGATGATAATTTGATAACTCATGATTCTAATCCTTCCATGGATAATAACTCTTCTCACTCATCTCATGATGAAGATGACGCTTTAAGGGTTCCTCCTGAACAAGTGCAAAACCTTTCAACCGAACTTGATAAAATGGGAAATTGGCTTATCCAAGAAAACCATAATCAAGATTATATTCAAGCTATAGAGGATCTTAAGAAAGTTCTCCGTGATAATGATCAAGGTGTTAATTTCTTGCATAGTATTACTCATCTTGTGAATTTGAATGCTAAGCCTTTAACTCAAGAAGATCAAGAGTTAGGAGTCACACCTATTGTCACTAGTGTAGGACCTTCTTCTATTCCTCTACCTAGTATTCCTACTTATACTCCTCCTTTGCTAACAAATTCTCTCCCGAGCGCACCTATTCCTGTGAGTGCTCCACCGGTATCTTTACCTACCTCACAACCTTCATATCATAGTGTGCCTTTTACTTATACTAATCCTCTTCCAACTATGGTTCCTAATGTTCCACCAGTTGTGT
>MU224987.1:509540-530140 GCA_018584345.1 Thuja plicata
CCCTTCTTTGGGGTTGATCAACTTGGATCTTCCATTTGTGTATTTGGGAATAAAAGAGGAACATCTTATCTTCTCCCTAATCACAATTGCAATACACAATCAATTCAATTCAATCAAGGTTAAAAGAGTCCAATAAAATCTAGGTAATTCAAAGAACAATTTACATATCAATCACATCCCAATCAATTATCATAATAAATCAACAAATCACCCATTTTCATATCTTACATTTTAGTAACATAATCAATTCTTAATAAACAATCAATCAATACCCTATTTTATATGTTACAGATAACATGAAGGAAAAATAAGTTGATACACCCAAGGCCATTGAAGAGACATCTTCAAACAGCCAACATGTGGACTCTGAACAGATGTAACAAGATGCTTTATCTTCTTGACCTTCACCTACCATATCCATCCAAACACAAGATTTACAAATGGTAGTTCACCAATCTGTCTCGCAACCAAAGAAGGAGAAGAATAATTTAAAGAATAAAGAAATCTTGGTTTTAACACTTGATTATTTGATTGAAATACCCAAGTGGGATGTATCTACTTTAGATATTGAAACACTTCAAAAGTTTGGAGTGATGTGTCAAAGAAAAGCCATACAAGAGAAAATGAGGAAGGCACATAGGGAAGCCCAAGTACTTGATAAAGCTAGGGATATACTACATCAACTTGTTCCTGATATTAAAATTGAAAATAACATATTAGTCATGGAAAAAATTGTAGTTCTTACCGATGCCATCACCAGTCAAGGTGTAGATGTAGAGAAGGCAATGGAAGAACATGCAGAGATGAAGTAATAACACAAACTAATCGAGAAGATCATCCAAGAAGTGGAAGAAAACAAGGTAAAGATATCTAAATTAGAAAGTCAATTAGATCATGTGATTATAGAAGTTATTACCTTAGTTCAATAGATGTGCACACTTGAAAATTTCACAAAAGAGAATAGTGAAAAGTTGTCCCAACTACATTCATATTTGAAGGCAAGTGCATAAAGTTTAACATCTGATGCAAATGAAATAAAGTTGCATCATGAAAAGATCATAGAGGTAAATAGGTTAAGACAAGAGATATGTGATGTAGAGACACAATTTATAGATGAGGTTACTGAGCTTTAGGCTCACATATTGCCAAACCTCACCACTCTGCAAAAACACATTACAGATGCAAGGAATCTGATCTCAACCATAGAGATGTCTGTGGTAGACAACATATATAATATGCATGTGAGGATATCACTTGAGCACATTGCTCTAGTAAACTTGAATAAGAAATGGGAGAAGATGATGGAGGAAATCAAAACCTCACACTCCCACATTTTTGACAAGTTTTAAGTACCTTTGCCTTTATTATCAAAAAATGAGGAATGAATGTTGCATATGTACAATATACTACATTAACAAAAAGGAAGAAAAGGATATGTATGTTTTATGTACATCATAAATAGATATGAAAAAATATATCCAATATCAGAAAAAGGAAAACAAAAAGGGGAAGGCAATTATATGTACATAAACTTACACTTACCGACATATGCATAGGGGGAGTCATAAAATGACTAAGGATGAAGTGTACACAGGTGTACATTCTAATACATTATGTTGCACATATCATTTTTTGATACTAATGTCAAAGGGGAAGATTGATGACATTAAGTTTTTCCATTAGTATACTTAGTGAAAAACATGATAAATGTCATCGGTATAGGCATACTCGACAGAAAACACACTGCATAACTGACGAGATGAAAATGTTTGTCATGAAAATAGTAAATATAGAATTGACTGAAAAACACTGTCAAGTGTTGAACCGACAACAAATCATAAAAGAGCATCACCGACGAAACAAGTTTTTGGTACATCATCGACAGATCCAAAATCACTAAACTGACGATATAGTTTTGTGAACATCACTGACAAAGCAGAAAAGGAAAGGAACTTGACAAATAGTTCAATATAGGGACACCAACGAAGCAACAGCCTGATAGAGAAAAGATAGAAAGAAACCCGATAGACTGACAGAGCAGCCCCAACATTAGAACCGATAGTCAATTATAGAACATGTGAAAAGTGGATCTGACTTTTCACGTCAGATAAAACATTGTAATTCTATCTATAGAGTTTTAAATTTTTTTAAATCATTACTTGAGGGTCAAGAAAGTATATTGTAAATGTTTTAAAGCATCCTAATGGATCGAAAACATAACTAACTAAAGATCAAGGTCAAGTTGTAAACCTTGAATGTAGAGTTAAACTTGAAAAGCGTGAATCAAGAATGGACCTAGAAACTAGTATATATAGATTTTCAATTGTTTGTAATAAAAAGAGTTGAAAAAGGATTGTAGCCATGAAGAGAATCTAAGTAGCAGTAATGAATTCATGAAAAGTTTATCATATCAGTTCTCAAGAACACAGATAATGCTACCGATGAGAAGAGACAAGGTATCATTCAATCTCTCAAGGTGATTACATATACATTGTAAGCTTTATACGATCTATTATCAAAAATTATAGATTGAATATACTATCAGATAAACATTTATAATGTAGTTGCATTCTAACAAATGCATCACATCAGAAATCCTTTAGTAGAAGGTGGACTTAACAGTTCTTGATAAATCTCTTAACAGAGTGCACACTTAATGGTGTTGCTAAAACTTCAAATGAAGTAGATCCTAACAGGTCTCCACTCTAGTGCTCCTAATAGGGTAGATCATTAGAAGTGATCAAATTTTAATGCTTAAATGATTCCCTTCTTATCTAAAAATAGTGAATTTTTGTGGGTGACATCCCCACCGTAGTTTTTACACATGTAAAGAACTTATGTTATGATTTCACATACATAAATAAAGATGAACAGATAGATAGGTGAATATACAAATATGATGACACAAAGGTTAATGGGCCAATCACATAACAATTTTTAGAGGTACTGATTCACCCCTCCCCTCTCAGTACATCATTCCAATAATTCCAACAAAGATAAATTTGATAGCAAAGTGAAAGAATCAGAGGTGATTGTCTCCAAGATGACTCAGGTTTTCCTAAGTATAAATCATATGAGCACTCCTTTGGGAGTTTTAGATCCATTTTTCTTGACTTTGGTCACAAATGGTAAAATACTAAAGAATTGTATGATAGACTCTGGGGTATCAAATATTGTCATGCCCGTAGAAATCATGAAGTCATTAGGACTACAAGTTGATTCTCCTCATGGGAGATGTCAATCAATAGACTCTAGAGAAGTACCTGTCATAGGTACCATTAAGGCTATGCCTTATAGAATTGTTGCATGCCCTAAGAAGATGCTAACAATGAGTGTCTTAGTGGTGGAAATCCCTCCTCATTATGGAATGCTCTCATCAAGGAAGTGGAGTGCCTTAATGGGAGGGAGTATTCAATGTGATCTCTCATTTTCAACCTTTTATATCACTGGTCAAAGTGTCAATGTATCTAGAGAAATAATAACTCATCGCATGATTGAAGAAATTAATGATAATAATATGAACTATTTCTTGGATACTCACATTGAGTCCTTCGTAGTCTAAGATGGGAAGGTTGGGGTAGAAAATTAGCATGTGTTATTTACTGAAGAAAAAGATAATCTGGGAGACAATAATGACTTGTGGACAATGTACTTTGATGGTGCAAGCTCAAAGGAAGGAGCAGGTGTAGGAGTTCTGTTAATAACTCCTAGGGGTAGGACTTACAAGTTATCATTCACCTTGTTGTTCACATGTACTAATAATATTGCAAAGTATGAGGCCTTGTAGATTGGACTAATATTAGCTTCAAGACATAATATAAAGAATCTTAGGGTAATTAGAGACTCTGAATTGGTGATCTCTCAAATAAGATCTAAATATGTTCAAAAAATTAGAGATTAAGGCAGTGTAGGAATGCTGTATGGGATGAAATAGAAAATTTTGATGCTTTTGGTATTGACTGGATGGATAGGAATAGATAAAAATGGAAGAATTGTTGGCCAACCTTTCTCTACAGCTAGGAGATGTTACCTTTGTAGGAATTTCTAAGATTGAAGTTCAATTGAGGCCTTCTATCCTAGATAATATTGAAAGTTGGCAAGTTTTTGAAGATGATTTAGATATTTTGAGATTTTTGCACTATGAATCAGATTTTGGAAACAAAGAGATGGCATTTAGTGGGTATGTAGAGACTGTGGATGGTAAGGATACTATTTTTGGCAAAGAGGTCCTACAACTAAAGTCAAATAGAGTTCCCAAAGGATTGGTTGTGCTTGAGAAATTTTTTGGCAATAAGGACAAGTCCTATTATGCAAGGATTGTGAACAAGTATGAGAACTTAGAGAAAGTGAATTTATAGAAAGATGAAGCTCCTAAGAAGGTATACATTGGTAAAAAGTTGTCCTCCAAACTCAGAGAGTTTTTGGTTAACCTTCTCAATAAATATAAACATGTCTTTGCAAGGTCTTGTGATGACTTAAAGCAATATAAACAAGATCTTTTCCAACATGAGATTCCTTTAAAAGAAGGCTCAAAGCCTTTTAGACGTAAATTAATACCTATTAATCCCACCCTAGAACCCAAAATACAAGAAGAATTGAAGAAGATAAGGGATGCTCGAATAATTAAACCAATATAACATTCAACATGGGTATCAAATTTGGTACCAGTAAGAAAGAAAAATGGTGATATTAGACTTTGTGTAGATTTCTGGAATTTAACATCAATTCATTAAAGGATATATGGGTTGCCTAACATGGAATCTATGTTACAAAGATTCACTAGATCAGAGTAGATGTCTATGTTGGATGGATTTTTAGGGTACAATCAAGTCATGCTCAAGGAATCAGAGCAGTTCAAGACTCCATTCACCACACCATGGGGCACTTATGTGTATGTCAGGATGCCCTTTAGTTTGAAAAATGTTGGATAAAAATTTCAAACAGCCATGGATGTGGCATTTGCGGACTTTATAAATGATTTTATAGTAGTATACCAAGATGATGTTACTTCCTATTCAGGAAAAGAGGAACAACATTGTGGTCATCTTGAGAAATTTTTGCGAGAGCATTGGAATATGGGGTTTATTTTAACCCAAAGAAGTGTGTTTTTAGGGTAACAAACAGAAAGCTCTTAGGGAATATTGTTTCTAGGGATGGAGTAAGAATTGACCCTAAAAGGATAGATGCAATTGAAAATATCCCTTAGCCTAAGAATTTCAAGGGCATTCAATCCTTCTTTGGACAAGTAAACTTCTTGAGGAGATTTATTACTAACTTTGTTGAAACTTGTATCCCAATCTCAAGGATGATGAAGAAAGGAGCCAAGGTAGAGTGGAATCAAGAAATATGCAAGGCTTTTTTAGGTATCAAATAGGCTATCAAGGATGCCCCATTCCTAAGAACACCATATTATGGTAAGCCTTTGAAAATATTCTCCTTTTCTTCATATAATACTATTGCTGAAGTGTTAATACAAAAGAATTTAGTGGGCTTTGAGAGGCCCATTTCCTTTTTTAGTAAGCTCTTGCAAGCAAAAAAACTCAAATATGATATCATTTAAAAACAAGCTTATGCTTTAGTCAAAGTTGTCAAAGCTTTTAGGTGTTATTTTGTAGGAGAAGTTGTGATTGCTTATGTGCCCAGTGCTGCTATGAAAGATATTTTAGTCCAACAGGAAGTATCAAGAAGGAGATGTAGATGGACAAATTTTTTTTAGGAATTTAACATTGATATCCATATTAAAAAATTGGTCAGAGGTACGAGACATGCAAAACTCATGGCTCAAAGCAATTTGGATGCCAATCACATAAATATAATGGAGGAGGACCAAAGGCCCTACATTTGTGATATGGATTGTTGTGACTGGTATAGGGATATTGTTGATATCTGGGAAAAATGGTATTAACCCCTGACATCAATGAAAACAAGAAAAGAATAGTTAACTTGCACGATGTTAAGTATGCAATAATTCAGGGACAGTTATGGTGGAGAATCAATGATGGTGTATTGATCAAATGTGTGGACCTTGACAAATCCAAAAGCTTGATGGAACAAATGCATAATGGTGCATGTGGAGGCCATTACATGGCTAGGACTACTGCACACAAGATTCTTAGATCTAGTTTTTTGTGGCCAAATATCTTCAAGGATGCCCACAATTATGTTAAAAAATGTGATGCCTGCCAAAGATTTGCAGGTAAGCTCAAGTTTCAGGGAAGTTTTCCTTTGAAGCCTATTGTAGTGGAAGCACCTTTTTAAAAAGGGGGAAAAAACTTCATTGGTGAGATTGAAAACAAATCAAGTGGAGGTCATTCATGGATTCTAGTAGAAATTGACTACTTTATTAAATGGGTGGAAGCAATTCCCACAAGAAAGGCTACTAGTAAGACTATCATTAATTTCATGCTACAAAATGTCTTGACTAGATTTGGATGTCTAGAGAGTATAGTGGTGGATAATGCAATGTGTTTCAGATCAGAAGAGTTTAGTGCTTTTTGCAAGCAGTATGGGATCCAAATATCTTACTCATCACCATATGACCCATAAGGAAATGGCCAGGCTGAATCCAGTAATAAAATTTTGATCATGATACTTAAGAAGTTGTTGGATAAGAAAAATAAAGCTTGGAATTCAAAGTTGAAGCTAGCATCATGGGATGACAGAGTAACAGTCAAGAAAGCTATTGGTTTTGCACCTTTTGATTTTGTGTATGGTATTCATGCTAGGTTACCTCAAAACAATTTACTACAGATGTACAAATTTGTCCAAGAGTATGATGAAGAGATGGATGATGATATGAGAATTAGGATGGATGATTTGATGCAACAAGATGAGTCAAGTAGGGATGCACATGAAAAGAATGTTCAGTTGTAGTTGCAGTATAAGAATTTCTTTAATAAAATAAAAATTGTCAGAAGTTTTGAATTTGATTACCTGGTCCTGATGTGGAATGTCAAACTTGAAGATTAAGGAAAACATGGTAAGTTTTATCCTATTTGTCTTGGACCATATGTTATTGACAGTAAATGGGGTTCAGATTCTTATATTCTTAAGGACTTAGTTGGAATTATTTTGGAATTGCCTATTCATGGACAATTCTTGAAATTTTACTTCTCTTGAAGTCTCAAATCCATGAACAGTAGTTGTAAATAAGTTTCTATAGTTTTAGAGTGTGTTTTAGGTTAGGTTTTCTTTCCATTTTTTGGGTGGTTTGCTTATCCCTAAAATTATGGATCCTTTCTTTACCTACGAGAGACATACATCCCCAGTTAGAGCCACTGTTAGGAATTAAAGAAATTAGGGCTTCCATGGCGGACTTTCAAATGTTGTAGAGTGTTTTCTTTCTTCTTCTCGCATGAAAGGGTTGCAGAGGGATATTTTGGTCGTGGTTTGTTCCTTTTGGGTAGCTTTTGTCGAGTCAAATTAGTTAGATAGGCCTTTGTGTTTGTGCTGGTTTGTTTTATGTTTTAAGTGCCTCAGGTCATATATCCCACATTGGTTGTGCGGTGAAGTAACTTAATATTTTTATACCCTAGACCGAAATAGGTTAAGTGTCAAAAGGAACACACCTTTTGGCTGATGGTTTGTAAAGTGCTATAGTTAGAGGTGGCCAGCTGGCGGACAAGGTGGATAATTTTGTGGGCCCAAGCTCAGATGATAATTTTCATGAGGTGACAGGTGGTGGCAAGGCGCGATGGTGCAATCTGAGTCATAGTAGGTCCAGTTAGATCACGCAATGGTGTGGGTGTGACATGTGGGAGGTTTGACAGGTGGTGGGCTAGGTTTTTTGGACACATGACAGAGGTCCCAACAAATAAGGTGGTGTCATGTGGCATATTCAGAAAGATGGTTAGGTGGGACTGAAAAGATGGATCAAGTCAGATGGTGATGTGTGGTGGAGAATGGAAGATGATCGTGAAAGGTAGATCAAGATCCAATAGTGATTCACTATCCTGTGAAGGAAAGGTGTGATGAAGATAAGCATTGTGAGGTGTAAAAAGGATAGATGCTTCCAGGTTGGTAGTAAAGAGTGTGGGGCCTATGCAAGAAAATAAAGACATGTGGTTCTGAAGCCTAGTGGGATGTTTCCAAGTGGATATCAATAGAGTTTGACTAGGCAAGGATACATTTTCTTTTTACTTGTTACCCATAATACGTAAAGTTCATCGACGACCTTGTTTTAAAGTTGTGAAAGGGTTTTGATCTCGACCATTGATGTGTTTGGTGCTAGAGCATTTAGCTGTTGTACTAAATATTTTAAAAATTTAAAAGTCTCTATGAGTTTTATCATGGTAGCATGTTCTCATAATTCTAGGGGATTGGCTCGAGGTCTTCTTTTCCCATGTCTATCTTAATGGTGTCGTATGTGTGTCTAGGGATGCTCTTTGTTGGTCTGAATGCTTTCAATGTAGCATGGTTTTTTATGGATCTCTGGTTTCACTTTCTATTTTGGGATGTTTCTGCCATGCTATGAGTGTTCTCCATTGATGAGATTGGATATTTTCTTGTAACTTGGCAAGTGGTTTGTAAGGACAGATCTTTTGTGATCTTTTGGAGAAAGATTAGCTTGCGAGATAAGATTCCATTGATTTCTTGGAAGGACAGTTGTTTAGAACCTCTCCTAGGGTTTCCTCCTTCTGCTTAGGGATTTTCTTTCTCTTCTTTAGGGGTTCTACAATTTTTGACCCTAAGTGTTGACTCATAAGTTTGAGTTCCAGGGATATATCAAATTTGTATAAAATTGTAATTCATGATAAGATAGATAATTCTTGATCTTTTACAACTTATTGAATGGTGTAGTTATTTAGTCATATTATTACAGATTTGGACTCATTATACTTAATACAATTGTCTCAGTTTCAAGTCTCTCCTTGGCTTTCATTACACGAGTTTTGGATTTTTTAGTCTAATACATATAGTTATTTGTGTGTATGTTCCATTCCATAGTTATGATTTAGGATTAGATTAAACATGCTTTTGGTGAAACATAGATTCATTTGATGTATAAGCATAGGGATTTTATAATCAATTTAATGATATGACATACTTGTGTTTATGGCTGTGAGCCCTTGCCAATAGGTTGTTTTTTTTCTAGTATTTAGATTGAAGAAGTTTCCCAATCAATAAGGCACTAATCAAAAGATTTTCTACTCTTTTTTGATGCATGTTTTATAGAATTTGGCTATATTCTACAAATTTACATCAAAACCATTTCTAAGTTGTTTCATATCCTATGGTTGTTTGTTGTATGTGTTACATGGTAATAGAGAGTCAATGAATGTCTGGTTAGTATTTAGCACTTTCTTACCATCGTTTGTTGTTGTAATTCAAATTGATAAAGAGTTGTAAATAGTTGTATGTTATCTGGATTAGGTGCACCCACCTTGGTTTTGCAGAGCCAAAATTGTAGAGGGTAGTCTTTTCCCCATAGTTGGTCTAGTTGCCTTGAAGAAATTCTATACTTGGAGCTAACCACTCGTAACATCAGTCTCAAGGCATATTTGTGGCTTTAGATAGCATAAACATTTTCAAACACCAATGGGATATTCAAGGTGTAGCATAAAAAGATGCCAGAAAGGAGGCATATGATAATGTTGTAAATAATGATAAGTTTGTGAGGTGCAAAGCTTTTTTACAATGCATCTGGAAACCTAGGATACCATATTATAATAAGAGATGTGAGAAGAGTATTTCTACACATCCAAACATGCCTTAATATGAGCTTGAAGAGGAAATTAAAGGTGAGATGATGAATGTATTTAGTGCTCTAACACTAGATGAAGGAAGGAAACTTGTAGAGGATGTTGGTGTATTGTTGCTCCATGATTGGGATATTTTTTATATGATGGCCTTAGATACTATAAGTAATTCAAAGGAACCTCTTTATAATTCTGAAGAGGAAGCCATAAAATAACTGAGGGGGTCATCTTGGAATTTTAGATTATCCAACTTTGGCTATCTGGTCTTTATCACATGAGTGGAGAAGGTCAGGTTCTAAAGGAGGTGATTCTAATGCAGTGATTTTTTTAGTGGCTAATATTCGCCAATTGGCTAATTTTTGAAATTTGAGAATCCAAATTTGGCTCATAATTCAAGATTTAAGGTGACCTAAATCGCCAAACTTTTACAAAATTTTATTCTAGAAATATTTAAATCGCCAAATAATTTTTTTTATTAAAAATTTGAACTCAAATATTCGCTTAATATTTGATAGATGGTTAGATTTAATTCACCTAAATTTTATCAGTTATTATAGAAATCTAAATTAATTCACCAATAATATATAATAACTGTTAGTTATAGTAGGGTTTTGTCACCAATATTAGTTGTCATTATTGATTTAAAATATAATCTAGTGATCTTCATTATATTCCACGAGGCAAAAATGTTACTATCTTATTTGTAACGCTTATTGGGGCTAAGATTTCCTTTGGATTGTTGATAAATCAATGACACTGAAGAAATTTTGGGTCCTACTATAATAATAAAAATAACGATACATTTATCTCACACAATATAATGAGGATTATTTGATTATATTTTAAATAAATGGTAGCAACTAGATACTATAGAGTTCCCTTAAACCCATAAAATATTTTCATAGTTAGCTTAATAATTTTCTATAAGAACTCTTTTGTCTTTAAATATAATTATTTTCCATGGTCATTAATGAAATTTCGGTTATTGCTTGAGACTCGCCAATATTTTCTACAAAAAAATTGTGTTTAAAAAATATTTGCCAACACAAATAATTTGTTTTCCCAAAAAATTGAGAGATTCACCAATAGGAATTAATTTTTTTAAAAATAAAATGAAAGATTCGCCAGGATTTTATATATTTTTCTAGAGGGGGGTTTCTTAAAGTTATCCCTGTTCTAATGTGGGAGGTATCGTGTTGACTAAAATAACTTCAATGACATCAAATTTTGAGGCTTCATGTCTTACTGTGAATGTTTCCTTATTATATGAGGAGACAACAAAGATAGAAAAAGAAGAGAAAATGGAATATAAGAGAAAGTATGCGGAATTATTTGGAAAGTAAGAATAATTACATAATTGTTTTGTTGAATTGTAAGCTACAAACTATATGTTGGAACAAAAGATAAAAGATATAGAATTTGGTGCTTCCACTTCCACTACTACTTTTCCCATTGTTAGGATGACTTCACATATTGCATCCAGTCAACAAATTATTGTTTATAGTCCTCTAGTTGTCAAACTGCAACTAGTGATTGATGACCAATCATGCTCTGTGGATCCTACCAAGGCACAGTTGATTGAAAATATTGATAAATTGTAAAAATAGTTAAGAGATAATAGGTAGGATTCATTTAAGCAACAAAGGGAACTGGTTCTATAGCACTGGGTCATCTATACCATAAAGTTCAAAATAGGTTTTTTCATGTTAATGAATTATATTATTTATTGTTGATTGCAGTCAGAATCTATGAAAATGATAATGATAATTTAATGCCTATTATAGATAAGTGCATAATAAGTGTTGATAATCTCAATAAAATGGTTATTTCTTCTAGGTTCCATAGAGATAATCCTAAAGAGCTACAAGCTACATACGCCCTGGTAAAGGAATTTCATAATTTTCAAATGTTACCAGAAGGAATCAAGAGAAAGGGCGGGGAGCTTATAGATGGTTTTGATGATTTTAAAGACACCTTGATAGCTCAGATTACAGACAAGAAGGGAAGTTGAAGCCTCTCTAATTGTGGAAGGAACAAGCTGATCAAGAGATTTGATCAAGGGTAGATGTTATTTGTAATAATTTTGACACAAGTATATTAGAAGAATGCATAGATAAAATCATTTCTACAAGAATTTTTGTATGAGAGTTTTGAGAGGGAAGCTAACCAAGTGGTAGTAAAATACACACCTTATAGAGCTAAGTTAGATGAGACATCAAATTACCCATGGCCAATAGATGAATATTTTGAAAGATTGGTTAGCATCTATATGATAGAGGTATTAAATGCAAATAGTTAAGCCTTAATTATTAAAGGTGATGGCTAGTCATTTATTTTAGGTATAGTGATGTAGTTATATTTTTTTCCATCCTTTTTGAAGTCATGACTGTGCTAGGAAAATCCTTCAATAGGTGAACGTGATGCAAATTCTGAGCCAAATATTTTAAATTAAAAAAATTAAAAGTTGTCGTATTCATGGAATATTGTAACTAACTATGATTGTGTGATTGGAAAATAATAAATTGGCATGTGCCTCTTCATGCCCTTAGCTTGTATTTTTTCTCTTGTTCCTATAAAATTTTAGTCATGACCATGAGATAAGGTCCAAACCTTTTTAATAGAACTCTATTGTTCAGGTTTGTTGGTCCATGTAAAATTCCATGTTATTGTGAGCAAGTTGAAAATATTCTTAGAGAAATTGTATGAAGTTAACTTTATTTTCTTACAATTTTTGAGTAAATTTCGAGTGCTCTTTATATTATCCGATAGGAATAACTTCAAAAATTAATTGAAATATACATTTCTAGCCCAATTATCTCACTCTTGTAAATTTAATGTGTTTTAGTTTTGTCAAACCAAGGGTTTGCTTATTTCAGTGCATTTTTGTGGTGTACGTAGTGTATATTCATGCTTTAATTCAATGAATTAATTAAAATGCTTGAATATATAAATTATGGATCCATAGGATTTATTTAGGGATTGTGATATTAATCACGTTAGGTCTTAGATGCAGTTTGAATAGATTGTAAGGCAATGTTATTCTATTTTCAAAAGTTATTAAGCATTAATCTTGTCATAAGATGTAGAGACACAAAAAATTTATAATTAACCCAATGGATAGTGAACTGATCTATTTTGTGTTTTATGTATTGAAGTCTGCTCAGAATTATTTGGTTTCATATCAAACTTGATAAATAACAAAGTCTATTTTAATTTTGTATGTTGAAAGTTAGCGAAGTGCTAATCTCATGCTCAAGTAATGGTTTTAGATCAATAAATAACTAGTCATTATTTAGTATCTCCTTATAATGTTGAGTTTTATATGTCATTAGTTGTTAAATTGATTCATAATATATGTTTGGTAAAGAGATTATATGAGAATAAGAGGATTACCCTCCTAGGTCTTGCAGAGCCTAAAGTGTAGAAGGGGTTGAGTCTGTCTTGTTATTTGGTCCAAGTCCATGTATTTTTGATCATGGGAGTCAGAGTCTCTTTAGGTATATATGTGGGTCACTTGGTGTCATTTATGTGTAAATGATGTTCTAGGAACTAACAAGATGACGACTCTACTAGGGATAGAGATGAAAATATTTTGTTAAACCTTTCCTAGAATCTCTGGCATTCTATTTGTAAAATCAAAATCCACTTGAATCAACCCTTAAGTCACCAACAAGATGACGTCTCTACTAGGGAGTTATAATGAATTTTGAGTCTCATTTTCTTTAAATATATTGAAATTGTACCCAAATGAGTTAAGTAAGCTGGAGATTCACATACATTTACAAATTTTTGTCTATGATTTGAAGGTTGAGGCAATAGGCCTATTATTGGGAAGCCCTAGATATTTTATTGCTGTTACAAGTCTGTGAGTTTTTGTCATCCTTGAGAGTTTGTGAGATTAAAAAGAATTATTAACAAATTTAATCTAAATTGAAAGTAATTCAATTCCCAATTAAATTGGGTGGCGACTCTAAGTTCTATGGACCAGTGTGTGTGATTATTTGAAATATTTTAATTAGATTGAAGGATAATTCACACACATGAATAAGAAGAAGAACAATAGAGCATTTATGACAAAGAATCCTAAAGTTACATTGGAGGGTGAGCTTCCTAAGGTTCAAAAGAAAGGATAGGATAAAAGAGATGTTGACTCTAGTTGTGCTCCCTCATCATGGAAGCCTAAGAATACAAATACAAGTAGTTATTTACATCCTCTCACTGAGGATAATGAATCATCTTCAAAATACTTTTAATTTTACAGTTTTAGATTTTTTGAAGCATTCTTTAAAATTCTTGTTCAAGATGAAATACAAGAACTGTTAATTATAAATAAGGGAATAAAATAAATTAAATATTCTAAAAAAATAAAAGGGGTCGAAGTAAAAGTTTTCAAAGTATCATTGATATACCTCCTCCTCTAAACCACACAAGAGATATCCCTTATGTGCCTGTTTGGGAAAAGTTTGATGTAGACCTGATAGATCTTGATGAAACATCTGGATTTGAAATTACTCTTCTTAATCTTGATGAGGTATTCGGTGATATTGATATTATAAGAAGATAACTCCAAGAGAAAATGGAGTTAATAAAGAAGAAAGAAAAAGAAAAGGAATTTGAAGTCATAAATGTGATTATTGAAAGAGATAGCCTATTGAGAAAAATAGCTTCCTTAAAAGATATGAATTAGAAAGAGCCTAAACCTGTAGAGGAAGGCCCAGTTGTATCCCAAATTTATCTTAGATTTGAAAAGACAAAAACCCAAATAAAATCCCAACCAAGTACTATAAATGTGACCCTTAATCCTATTTTTAATAAAGGAAAGTAAAAGGTAAATGAAATAAGGATTAATGAGCCAAATGATCAAGGTAAGATTTCACAAACCTTGTCTCAGACTGATATGGAGTTGGAAAAAGAAAGAAAAGAGGGTGAGGCTCTCAAGAAGGAGTTAGAAAGAATTGAGATTAAGGCTTCATTAGCAAAAATGAAAAGAAAAGTAGATTTCCTTAAGCAATCATCATTAACTAATCCTTTTTCTTGTGTAGGCTTGACCAATATTCAAGGAGTTTCTAGCTCCGCCCCTAAGATACAAGAAAATACCTCTATTGCTACCACATCTACTTAACACCCTCAAGGTACTCAAGTCGTAGAGCTTACAAACTTTGGAGTATGAAAAATGACTACAAGACTAGCTATGAATCAAACACAATGTAAAATTGGACAACTTTATGGATCAAATATAGGAATAGGTTATATTGGTCAAGCTAGTGGAGGAAAATTTTAAATGAGACCTATTCAATTGGATAGATATAGACAACTATTTTTTATGGAATCACCGGTCAACCTATTGTATTTCCAAATGATTTGAGGGATAAGATCACAAATGTTAGTGGGAATAATACTATAACAGGTGAAGAACATCTCAGAGCATTAACTAATATGTTGAATTATTATGAGTTTGAACATGCGGATGTAGCGATGAGAATTTTTGTGCAATCTATGAGAGAAGATGCCAGGGATTGGTATAGGGGTTTACCAAATGATAATATTTTCTCATGGGAAGAATTTCCAAAAATTATTTAAGGAACAATATGAGGATAGGACTAATACAAGTTTTATGTTGAATGATTTTAACAATATCAAGAAATCATCAAATGAGGCTACCATAAATTTTAACATCAGATTCCAAAAGGCAATGTATAAGTTGTTTCAAGTATTAAGGTTAGATGAAAATGTAGGTTTGAAAACATGTTTCAATTTATTTTACTCTAAGATGGCCTATCTTCTCAAAGAATTAATACCCTCATACTTTGAGAGATTATTTTAGAATAGCCATCAATTTTGAAAGTAAGAGAAGAGCTTCAAGGAATCTTAAAATAGGAGGAGATCCTAAACTTTTCAGCAAAATCAGATTCCAAAAGGCAATGTATAAGTTGTTTCAAGTATTAAGGTTAGACGAAAATGTATGCTTCAAAAACATATTTCAACTTATTTTACTCTAAGACGCCTATCTTCTCAGAGAATAAATACCGTCATACTTTGAGAGATTATTTTAGAATAGCCATCAATTTTGAAAGTAAGAGAAGAGCTTCAAGGAATCTTAAAATAGGAGAAGATCCTAAACTTTTCAGTAAAGGAAGTAAGAAAGAGCCTAAAAAAGTTTTAGGACCAAAGCCTAAGGATAATGATAAATTGGACAATTTATTAAATACCTTGAAATATTTAAAGATCAAAACTGTGAAGAATGACAAAAAATCTAGACAAGAGAAGCTGATGAACTATAACTGATTGAATGTTTGAAGATGTTAAGTTGATGATCACAGAGACATAAGAAAGTTTATGCAAGACATTAAATCAGTTAATGTATTGTGTTTTGATTGATGTCAACTTGATATAATCTGTATGGTCATGGACATACTGCAAAATACTTCAATGAACTAATTAATCAAAGGCTATGCTTTCAGTAATGCATTTAAGTCAAGTATTCACAAAGTGACTACATACACTGACAGAGTGCACACCGACAGATAGAGTAAAAGAGAAAAGTCACAATGTTATCCAATGAGAAAGTGCACAACATTACTAACGAGCAAAGTCATAGTTTTTCTCGATGAGAAAAACACAGTATAACTTGATGGACAAAATTACAGTGTTGCTTGAGAGAAAATAAAATGATGGAGATCCCAATGAATAGTCACACCAACAAAACAGTCAGTTGTCATTGATGACTAACTGAAGTATTGATTGAGAGAATAGAGAGTTCAGAAACAACAAAATGCTTAGCTGTCAAGAGATAAAAATAGACTTAACTGATACTTATCATTATTTTAATCGACAAGATAAAGTCGAAGATAATTAATGGATTTAAAGATTCTTTGTCCAGTTGGCAAGAAGATCTCTACAAGATAAAATCACATTTTTGCTTTAAATCTAAGTGGAAAGAATTGTGGATCACACCAAGAATCAAGAACCTAGAAACAGTGAAATCATGTCTATAAAGAGACAACCTAATTCTTTACGAATTTGGGGTTGGAGAGAAGTGACAAGAGAAGAGATTCAGAAGAGATTATGAAGGAGAAGAATGTCTTCATTCAGACATGATCAACAAGCTGAGGAAAGAGCTAGATTTTGCAGACACTAACAAACAGTGAGACAACACCATAGAGAATAATAATGTGGAGAAAAGGTATTGAATTTATTATATTGATTAGAGAGGTAATGCACTTACAATAGATCTAAAAATCTACAAATCAAGTTGTATGTGTGAATAGATCAATTTACTGTTTCAGTTTAACCATTGAAGCATCAAGTCTCTTAATCAATCAGGACTTAAAAGTCCTCTATAATTGAGATGCATCCCAAGGAGTATAAAAATTTCTGTTCATATAAAGTAGCATTGGATATGCCCGATACCTATTGATAGGCCAAGTGAGTGTTTGATCAAGGATTGTAGCATTAGATGCCAGATACTAAGTGACAAACTATCTTTTAAATCATTTAACAAGGTCACACCTAACAGTGTGTTTGTAACCTTTAACCGGGTTGGAACTTAACCGATCTCACTTCAGAAGAGTGAAAATTTGGGGTACCGTTCCGACTGGTTTTTCCCTTAACAAGATTTCAACATTAAAAATCCATGTGTTATGTGTTTATGTTTCATTACTTTACTATTCTTCATTTCACATAAGCTATTCTGGATTGATCAGTATACACTAGTTATTTACTATATTTTGGTAAATACTAGACTGGTTATTGGTAAAGATACAGAAGAAGGTTTTACAAAGAACTTTGACAAGTAGTAATTTGATATAAGTATTTCAAGGCATTCATCTTGTAGGACTGAGTATAACTAGAGGCTTAAAAGTAGTAATAAGGTTTAAGGGATGACTTAAGGATTAATTTTTGAGGCCACTAATTCACCTCCCCCCCTATCAGTTATTACTAGTAATTGGTATCAGTACTTGTGTGGTTAGAAGGAAGGTTTCAAGACCTAAGCTAAAGATCACAAGATGAATAGACGAGATGTGCCCAAGTTGAACAAAGACAATTTTGCATCATGGAAAAGTAGAATAAGACTCCACTTATCAGGTATTAGAAATGATGTTACTCAATACTTAGATACTGAATATGTGCTTCCTGCAGGAGCTCCCAAAGTTGAATAAATGAGAGAGAAGCATGAGCACAACTACATGATGATAGAGTTTGCTTCCTCACTCTCTGATGCTTAATTTGAAGATGTCAGAACCTGCAAGCTTGCAAAGCTGATGTGGGACAAATTGATTCTTGTACATGGTGGTGATAAGAATGTTCTGAGAGCCAAGGAAGAAAGCCTTAGAGGAAAGTTTCATGATCTCAGAATGAAAGAAGGTGAAAGCATCACACAATACAACAAAAGAATCAAAGAGGTTGTCAATGCTATCGGAGGAGTTGAAGGTGTACTAGATGAGGATACAGTGGCAAGTAAAATTATAAGAACCTTGCTGCCTACTTATGTTATTAGAGTATCTACCATACACGAAATGAGAGTAGTAGCAAATAGCAATGTTACTCTAGATAGTTTTATTGGAAGAATGATTTCATTTGAGATGAACAACTTTGATAATAGTGTCTTACCAAACATAGAGTCTGCATTCAAATCTTCTTTGAGAATAAGTAAATCAAGTCATAAACACACTATGAGAAAAGATAGTGATAGTGAAAGCGAAGAAGAAGATATTGATGAAATTGAAGCACTTATGGCAAGAAGAATGCAGAGAGGCAAAGGTAAATACAAAGGTAAATTACCAATTGTTTGTTTTAATTATAAAGAGGTTGGACACTTTGCTGGAAGATGTCCTAACATAAGAAAATATGACAGAAGCAATGACAGGTCATTTGAAAAGAAGTATGACAGAGGTGATTACAGACAAAACCAACAATCAAAAATAAGAGATACCCGAGACTACAAGGACAAAGGAAAGAAGGCCAGTTACCTAGATAAATGCAAATATGAAGACACTGACACCAAATCTGATGAAACAATTGAGATGGTGTTTGTGGTAGTAAAAGATGATTTAGATGATGATGAAGAAATTGTTAGAATACTTCAGGGATAACTAAGAGGGGTGGGGGGGTGAATCAGTTATCAGCAACTTGATCTTTATCTTAAACTTATTAATCTAGATTGATACAAAGTAAATGCACATTCAGATAACAGATTACACAACACATAAATTTGGTTATGGGGAAACCAAATGGTAAAAACCCCGGTGGGAATTAGTACCCACAAAGAACTATACTATTTATAGTGATCCCTGTTAAAAGATCTTTCAACCTTGTTAGGAGTTGTTCATTACAATGCAGTAGTATAGTGACCTGGTTAAGGGTCGGAACCTGTTAGGATTCTTTTACAATAAACCTGTTAGGGGTGGTTGATTCACTTTCCAAGGACTCACTATCCAAGTGGTGAAGGCTACAACCTTCTGGTTATTTGATACACACTGTATCAACAAGGTGAACTGATGTTTGTGACACTGCTTGTCTGATTAGTTCCTTTTGTGCACCGATGCTTTAACCTCTTGTAAAGAACTATAAAAATATTCTCCCTATTTTGAAAGCTTCTACTTCAATATCTATATTATCAACATATGATAAATGTAGCTCTGCTACTTTAACACTCTGCTCTGCTTTTCTAATCTCTGGCTTTCGCAACTCTTCTTATCACAAATGAACTTCTATAGGTATATACACCAAGTATGAGATCATGGGACCTGTAGGACAAATCTTCTTAACATCCTTGTCAGCTCTACTAAGCGCACAAGCATAATTACAACCGCGCAAGTACTAATTGAATATATGCGTCGCTTCACTAAGTCGGCTTCACCAATTTAATCATAACTTTGAAATCTTCTTGAAATATGTTTGGCACCTTTAGATTAATATCAAAAACTCATAACTCATCATGAATATACACAAGCATATCTTGAAGATAGGCACAACTCAATAAACATGTTACATACGTCGGCTTAAAACTGTTATTCCTCCAAAACTGTAACTGTCAATAATAGAATTACATATCTTTACTGAAACATCATATCTAGGTCTGCATGTATGATTATAGCATAATAAACATTTCAACAATATGTATCTATCCACACAAGTCTTCATGTCATCATATGGATAAGTACATACAGAAGTATTACTATGTATTATATGTTGTCATCAATGACAAACATACAATCAATCAACTGTTCAGAATCAAATCTCCAACAATCTCCCCCTTTGGCATGTATGGCAACATATGATAAAAACAAATTCTATTCATTGTGTCTTCTTTCTTTTATAATCTTCTCAATATCCTCATCAAAGATTCATCTACACTGCTGCAGTTACATAGACTGTGTTTTATATGTATACTCCCCTAGAGTATAAGCTCCTTCTATGTGTTCCTTGTTTAGCTCTTTGTTTGTGTTCCTTGTTTTTAGTACATACTCCCCCATTGACATCAATGGAAAAGGGTGCCATAAACCATTATGCACAGGTACTACTCCAGAAGTAGAGTAGTCAACCATTCATTAGTCACACAGGATTGATGTACTTGTTGTGTTTTCAAATCAGACTTAGGAGAGGGAATGACTCCCAACTTCTCCCTTAGATACTCAAAAGTATGCTTTGCTAAAGGCTTCATGAAAATGTCTGCTAACTAATCTTTTGTGCTTACATTGTCTAATGTCACTTCCTTGTCTGCAACTTTTTCTCTCAGAAAATTATACTTGATCTATATGTATTTTGTCTTTGCATGCATCACAGGGTTCTTAGACATGTTAATAGTACTAGTGTTGTCACAATGAATAACAACAGGATAGTCAACCTGAATACCAAAGTCTTTAACCATCTGCTTGATCCAAACAATTGTTGTACAATTTA
>MU224987.1:533352-561912 GCA_018584345.1 Thuja plicata
CAGAGATGGAATTACAACCTCTTGTGTAGCAATTTCAAAGATCTCAAAGCCAACACATTGTAGATGTGTTATCATTTTGTTCTTCCAATCCAGATAGTTCTCTCCATTGAACTTAGGGCTCTCTTTTTTGAAGTATGCCATCTGATCTACCTTAATCTGTTAGGCTTTCTCTCCAAGACACTTGGCTCTGATACCAATTGTTAGTATACTTCAGGGATAACTAAGAGGGGGGGTGTGAATTAGTTATCAACAACTTGATCTTTATCTTAAACTTATTGATCCAGATTGATACAAAGTAAATGCACATTCAGATAAAACATTACACAACATATCAATTTGGTTACAAGGAAACCAAATGGTAAAAACCTTTGTGGGAATTAGTACCCACAAAGAACTATACTGTTTATAGTGATCCCTGTTAAAAGATCTTTCAACTCTATTAGGAGTTGTTCATTACAATGCAGTAGTATAGTGACCTAGTTAAGGGTCAGACCTTGTTAGGATTATTTTACAATAACCCTATTAGGGGTGGTGGACTCACTATCCAAGGACTCACTGTCCAAGTGGTGAAGGCTACAACCTTTTGGTTATTTGATACACACTGTATCAACAAGGTGAACTGCTGTTTGTGACACTGCTTGTCTGATCAGTTCCTTTTGTACACTGATACTTTAACCTCTTGTAAATCACTATAACAATCTTCTCTATTTCTGAAATCTTCTAATTCAATATCTATATTATCAACATATTATAAATATAGCTCTGCTGCTTTAATACTCTGCTCTACTTTTCTTATCTCTGGCTTTCGCAAATCTTCTTATCACAAATGACCTTCTATAAGTATATACACCAATTAAAAGATCATGGGACCTATAGGAAAACTCTTCTTAACATCCTTGTTGGCTCTACTAAGTGCGCAAGAATAATTAGAACCGCACAAGTACTAACTGAATAGACGCGTCGCTTTACTAAGTCGGCTTTACCAATTTAATCATAACTTTACAATCTTCTTGAAATATGTTTGGTGCCTTTAGATTAATGTCAAAAAATCATAACTCATCATGAATATACACATGCATATCCTAAAGATAGGCACAACTCAATAAACATGTTACATACGTCGGCCTTAAACTATTATTCCTCCAAAACTGTAACCGTCAATAACAGAATTACATATCTTTACTGAAACATCATATCTGGGTCTGCGTGTATGAACATAGAATAATAAACATTTCAACCACATGTATCAATCCAAGAAAGTCTTCATGTCATCATATGGATTAGTACATACATAAGTACTATTGTGTATTATATGTTGTCATCAATGACAAACATACAATCAATCAACTGTTCAGAATCAAATCTCCAACAGAAAGGTATGTAGAAACTGCACTCGTATCTAAAGTTATTAAAAATGATGTCTGGATCATAGATAGTGGCTACACTCACCATATGACCAGTGATAATTTTTTTTTTGAGACTTTTTAATACTATAATGGCGGTTCAGTAAGAATGGGTAATGACACACCTTGTCCAGTTGAAGGTAGAGGAACAATAATGTTGAATAACATGATAAAATGTGAAAATGCTTATTGGGTGAAAGGATTGAATTATAATCTATTGAGTGTTTCTTCGTTGAATAATTTAGGTTTTTAGCATTTTTTCTTCCAGCACAACTTTAAAATAACAATATACTTATATACTTGAATGCAAACTCCTTTCTATGCAAGATAAAATCTAATTGATGAGGACTGGATAATATCCCCCTTCTTCTTTGAGCTCTACATCACTCAGGCGGGTACTTCTTAGATAATTTACTATATTTCAAGTAAACTCCAAATGGTGGATAAGGTCTTCACTACTATGTTATTATGTTTATGATCAAATCAATAAAATACCACTCTTCAAATGACTGAAAATAGGAAATAGAGCTTGACAAGGAAAACTATGACTGTAATAACAAATAACATTGGCATAAGGATGTTGATTCTTCTTCTTTTTCTAATTTTCAACTCAAGGAAGGCTAAAATTTTGATTCACTCTTCAAGGAATTGGCAAACTGAATTTTTGGCTGACACAATCCACTTGAATTCAGCTTATGTGTTCTTAGTAACTGAATATAATTGATTTGATTTTGATTATTGGATGAAGAAAAGATTGCAAATCAAACCCTAGACCAGTGCCTACTCCTTGGGAAAAGAATCAATGAAAATATGAATCCATAGAAACAAACTAATGAAAATACTATAGAGTGCCTTACAAACTATATGCAACTAAGATAGAATGCCTTACAAATTATCCTCTCATTTCCATACTACTGTATCAAATCCTCACATTTCTGATCAACCCTCTAAAATCACTTATGAAACTTAGTTCTCTCCTTGAAAGAAACTCATAAGAAATGAGACAAGCTACCTTGTAACTGGTATGTTTAAGATGCCTTCCAAACTAAACATACTAGAGCTATACACAGAAAAATATAGAGACACCAACAATATGAAAGAGGAAAAAATACGTTGTATTTCATTAATAAATTTTTTTTCAACATACCCAGACCTTAAGCTTTCAAGAATATCAAAGAAATAAAAGTCCAACTTGCAATAGAAATTTAGAAAAACCAATAGGGACCTGCTCTGAACTCCTGTAGGGGAAAACCCAAAAATAGAGCCAAGGAGAGGAACCCCTAAAACAAAGAGAAAAGGGAAATAAATATGAGAGAAGAAACCCTAGGATTCATGTCTGAAAAACAAATGTCCTCTTCTTCAAATCTGATTTGCACTTGTTTTTCTATTCTTTACAAAAATCTGAACTTCATCAGTGGCTCTCTCATCAAAATCTAATTTGTTTTCCCTGTCGGTGATCTCAGAATCTGATCTCATTTGCCATTTCAAAGTTTGCTAAATCTGATTTTTTGTCTTTTCAAATAAATATCTGACTTCACAATTTGATTCTTGTTCTCTGAGAAAATCTTCAAATCTGATCATATTTGCAAAAGTCTAATTTTATTTCTGAGAAATCCCTCTGGAATGCTTCTATGTTCAAGCTTTGCAATAAAATATATTTCATTTTGTCTCTCTCTGTGCAAATCTAATTTTATTTTCCTGAGCAACTGTCTTTTCAAAAATCAGAGCTTATCTTTTGAAGATCTTATCATATTTTGCAAGCATCTGATTTTAATCTGTGAGAAAAATCTAAATTCTATCTAGAAAAATCTGTTGTGAAAGCATGTTTTCAAGTTTTGCAATAAAAATATTGCACCAAACTATGGAAAGAACAAAATTTGCCCTAATGTTTCATTTAATATTTTAACCTTTTATGCATTTTATACTCTTTGTCAAATCTGATTTAAATCCCCTTTTAATACTTTGCATAGAAAATAATATTGAAATCAATTTATCCTTTGAATCCTGTGCATTTTCTCTTTAAATTTCTACTTTATACTAATTTTCTCCCATAATCAACCAGAAATTGACATGTGTCACCTGTGGGCTAGCTGCTCTAAACTAGTCTAGAACTCACCTTCTAACCCTGGGTTCACTTTTCTCCTTGTCTCCAAGTCTCTTGATGTTTTCCTCAACCACAGTTAAATCTGGAGATCCCGTGACTACCTCTGTAGTCTCCAAGTCTCATGATGTTTGCCACTTAACATTTCTTGTCTAGTGACTTGGCGACTGTAGTTAGTCTTCTAATCTCATGAAAACTTGGAATTAACTGCTAGCATCATGAGACCTAGAGACTAACCACTAGTGGTAATCTCAACGGTTAGTCTCCTAATCTCAGTAGTTTTCTTGTCTAGAGGTTATCTTCTCGCGAGTACACGACAGGCCCCCACGTGTCACCTTTGCCATGTCATCCTTGCCACCTATCTGCAAAATTTCTTCCATTTAGTCATGGGCATGGAAATTGAGGTGCCAATCATCATGCATGTGTGGATAGCCTCCATATTTCCTTTAAATTTCATATGTTCATGTTTATGCTTATAAACAACTCGAATGTCTCCTATAGCATCAATGTGGGATTAAATCCCTCCAAGTTTTAAAGCTTTCAAAATCTAGGTGCCAAAATAATGGGTCCCACCCATGCACTAACTCATCCAGCCAAGAGGTCCACCAAATGGCCTCTTGGTTTTTTTACTTATTTCATATTACAAGAGTCAGAGTATATTAACATTAAAACATTCCCTTACACTGTGCATGAGGGATAATGCATTTTGTGACTGTTATAGGCAGTTTAGACACTGCTTCACACAGTCAACTATATCTTGCAAACCAAGATGAATTTCTCATATCGCTCTAGTGTGAATCTGGAGAATTAGATATGCAGAAACATATCTAAAAATGAGTATGATCCAACGGTGGAATTTAAAGATATGCCCCACGCAATATGACTATTTTTTAATGTTTTGCAAATTCATTTTTACAATGAGAGGTAATAAAAAATTTAACCATTTAAAATGTCCTCCATTCTCCAGATCATGCCAAGGCAGCATCTGCATCATATCTTTTCAAATTTCCCTTTTCTAAGGTTTAAAATTTTAAAACCATCCTTGCAATGGTGCATGGGATCTCCTCTGAACTCTTGCGCAAGGTATCTTTGCTGGTTTTAAAATTGCCAATTGCATTTGCTTGTCAAAACCTTATTTTCATTTTCTATAAATTTATTTTGATTCTAGCTTTTAACATTCAACACAGACTTCTGATTCTAGAGTAACACTTTCCATTTGTTTATAAATGTCTTAACTTATTTCATGCACTGGATACTCCATTTTAATCCTGCCCATGCTTTGTGCTGGCTTGAACTCCTACGTAGCCTTTTGTTTATGCAGCACTTCAATGGCATTGGTATGTAGCTATTGCTTGTGTAGACTTTACAATTTGTGTTTGTCTATTGTATTTTCTATTTAGTTTTTTAACTCCCCCAACTTGCTGCGTGGACACTCTATCATCAAATTGCCTTTGAAAATGTTTTTAAAAATCCCCAATGCATTTGTTGTAATGTTTGAATAATTTTTTATTTAAAACTGTGCAAGTTTCCCTCTTTATTCTACACAGGGCTAGGCTCTCTAATGCTGCACAATCCTTATTGGCCAACATTTAAAACTTTTATATTTGCAAGTTGCATTTGAATAATTTTGCAATATTTAATAAAGTTACACAGACCTCTCTCTTTAACTGCAAATTACACAAACTTATCTTAGCATGTCAAAACTTCTATGTTCTAGGTAAGAATCATAAGAAACATGCTTAGCATGGGCTCCATGGAGTTATTTTACTTATGACCATGTTTTAATGCTGCATGGACTCTGTTTGATCTATTGTCTTCCCACTTGAAAGTTTGTGCAAACTATACAAATTACATTTTGTGTAGAATGGCTTATAGTATGAAAGTTTGAAAATTACCTCCTCCCAAAAAGAATTGGCTTGAAATCTTATGAATATTTTTCCAACATTCCAATTTGTGCGTAACCTATAGAAAATTAAATCATGAGGCCACTTCTTTGAACATTTATCCCAAAATGACAACTAGCCTCTAGAAATATGCTTAGAAAATGATAAGATAACCACTTAGAAACACACAATCTGAAACCCTTGATCACTTCTATAATTTGAGTACATATGCCAAAAGGATTAGCATGGTAACACTGGGGTCGCAAGATAATGACATTTAAAATGAGCTAGTTCATTCAATTCTGCAATTTGAAGTATTTAAACACATACAAACCCTATCTAACATGCAACTCGGAAAGATATCGGATCACCCCTTGAAGCTCTATCATTTGGTAGAATAACTCATTCATCATTATTGAATACACATGCAAAAGGGTTTTTCCAGATTTGTCCTCAGGTACAAGATGTAACTGTTCAAACTTAGCATTTCAGAAAGTCGTGCAAATGTAATATGCTGAAACAACATAAACTTCATCTGGATAGGCCATTGTAAAACTATAAAAACATCCCCTGAGACTTTACCATCAGTTCAAGTAGTACATTCACATGTAAAAAAATTGGGCCCGCAATTATTTCTTGAAAACAAGATTCAGACAAAAAGTTATCACTCCTACAAAATGACCATTCTGTAAATTTGTTTCTATTCTGCACTGTCAATCTGCACAAAACTGTGTTTGATTCTGATTTCCAAAACTAGACAAATGAAACCTTTAGAGTATGAACCTATGATCATAGATTTATTTTCATACAAGGAACATAAATCTTTAATTTACTTGCTCTGATGATCAACTGATTAATAAGCATTAATCTACAAAGTCAGTACTTAAAAGACTTTTCTAAACTTTAACATAGTGAAAATGCATAAACTAGATTTGGAAATAGCATGGAAAAGTGATCAAATGGATTGACAGGAGTCTGAAACTCTTCAAATAGGTACATTATTATTTTTTCAACAAGGGGTAACATTCAATTATGTAGGGTATTCAACCGGGTACAACTTGGAAAAGCTCAAAGTACACTATTCAGACATTTGGGCAAAACAAAGGAATTAGACAAATCAGCAGGACCGACTTTGGGGAATCTAAAAACCTATCAAATGGATTCGAATGATCTTGGGTTTTGAGATATAATCTCAATGATATGCATGTAAAAAATTATCAAAGTGGTGGTTTATGAAACTCAACAGGGCGCAAGTTATTCATATGCAAACTCGGCCTGGTACAACAAAGTGACACTTAGGCAAAAAATGCAAATTTAAGTGAACACCTCAGAATGACTACTCCCCAAACATGTAAAATTTGAAATTTAGGAGCTGGAACCTACTACATATGTCAAATGAAAGGTTTTGAACCCACTTCCCAAGTGGTATAACATCAAAATCATTGAGGTGCCCAATATAAGAATTCAAGCTAAGCCTTCTCACAAAAGTTTTTTAGAGGTACTCACCTTGCCTTATAGAAAGTTTTCATTTGGTCACTCCAAATTTGTACCAAATTTGAGAGTACCAACAGTGGCTCTGACTATGGACATGTTTCCCATGTGGGCATGCGGAGAACTTTTAGAATCTCATGGTAGAAGCAGACCATCCCAAAACTAAAAATCAGATTTTGTCTTTTTTCACTTTCGTTTTTTCAATTATATCTCTCAAAACTCTTCTCTCTTCTCAAAAAAATGGGAAACCTCTCACTAAAAGAAAACAAACAATTGAAAGGGAAAGAAACTATACAATATGTTCATTATCTACAAGAGGCCCGAAGCCCCAAAACTGATATCAACACTTACCTCTGTCATACACCTGGTTTTCATCTTCATAAATTAGAGATAAACTGAAACTATCACTTCCATAGTTCTGATCAATCTTATTTCCATTTTCCATTATCTCAAGACAAAAAATGTCAGTATAATCCATTTGAGAGATAAGCTAGAAATGATACCAATTTTGCAAAGAATGTGGCATATGGATAATGCATTCATTAGTTAGTAAAAATTGAATTCGAATGCAATAATCATCATTACTTAGCTCAATACCACATCTCTGAAAATCACCTCCTGGCTAAAAAATAAAACACTTAACATCTATCAGGTTGCTTGGGTTAGCATTATTATATATATCAACATCAGTAGTCTACATATCAAAGATAAAATCAGCATGCTGAACCTTATGGAAATAATGAAAACATTCACTGCTTGAGATATGATCTAGTTCATCTTTCAAAGGATAGGGAACAACAATCAAAGGAACATCACAGTTAAGCTCATCATAGACATCACGGATCTTAAGCAAGTGATTCTAACTTTCTTCCTACAAACTATCATCATCATTCAAATTTGAAATTTGCTGGTGGCTGGGTTGGAAAAGATTAACACATTCATCATAAACATGTGTATCTTGAACAACTGAAGGACTCTCTATTAATGGTTCATTGGAAAATTCAGAATCTGAAAAATATTTCAAATCTAAAGAACTATCCCAATCAGTGCTCAAGACGATATCTGGAGTCTCTTCATCCCTTAAATCTAAAATAACTTTGATGCTTTCATCATCTGACATATCATACTCAACTTGATTGTGCTCTAGTGACATAGGAGTATAAGGAGAGATAGAGATATTAGTATCAACACTTTTACTATGTGATAAATATTCCTTATCAAACTCAATATGTGTGAAGTGCTGAGATTCAAGTCTGTCTTTCCCTAAAAATCTTAGATATTCACAAGATAATAATTCTGAAATTTGTTCACTATGAAGTGAACAACTATCATCATTTATATTCATTTTTGATACACTTTCACAATCAAAATTATCATAATCATTTTCACAATCATTTTTCACACCCTCAGCAATCTCATTAATATCAAGACTTATATCCATAGGGCATGGAGTCTGAGAATCATTTTCTAATACATACCTCTGAAAATCAGCAATCAAAAAATCTAAGATTTGCTCACTTCTTAGCAAGGATTGACATTCTTGTTTGTCTTTATTAGCTTCTTGTTTATTTCTACAAGTTTATTCCTCATTGAAATTATGGAGTGAAATTTCTTGGAGTATATCATCTTGTGTGAAGGAATCACTACAAACACTCACATCCGCATCATAGTTATCATCCTGTTGTCCACACACAACATTTTCACTATCTTGCTGCTCACAAAGTTCATTATTAGTATCAGAATCAACAAAACCTTCAGCATAAATGGACTCATCATTATAACCATAATAACTAGATTGGATATCACTAGATTCAGTCTTATCAGCATAAGTTGATGCATATTCAGAATTCTCAACATTTTCAGATTCAATATCACTAGCTTCAACTTTAGATATATCATTGGTAGAAATTTTTTCTACATTTTCTATCCATTGCATAGTATTCCAAATAATGTCCACCCTCTGAGACCTTGGAAAATTTATAGAATCAGGAAAACAAATTTTAACAAACAAATTTGCCCAAACAAACTCCTGAGGATAGAAAGGGATATCATACTCTTCTATCTTATCAGTAAACCTCAAGTAAAAATCACATTGAGACTCACCCTCATTTCTGTTCATACTTTCTTGTAATGTTTTGACCACCCTTTCTTGAATCTTTTGTCTTATCACTTCAGTTTCTGCACTAACAAGTTCAAGTTCCGGTAAAGGGCTTTCAGATTCAGACACATTATGATTATCACTATCCTTCCTATTACCATACTGCTCAATGAAACAATCTTCTAATGCATCCATAGATCCTATTGAACCATGAGGTAATTGCTTAAACCAATCTCTAGCATCTTCAACTAGAGATATTGTAAATACGTTCATTAGTGCATCCTCATGTGTGATGTCATGATCATCTATTAAATCTGAAAAGTTTCTTATATGCTCCTTAGTTGATTGCTCACCCTGGCCAGTGAATTTAGGCAAACAATTTATGACTACTGGTGGAATAGGATTTGGGTATCCAGGGATACCTTCAAAATTTATAGCATTGCACAACCTAACCCAATATAGGTGTGACATCTTGATAGAAAGAATAACTATAAACTGCCTCTCTCTTCCCTTTTAACTTAGTGCTGACCACTTACTAATGAAAACATGTATAACTGATTTTCATGGAACAAAAGACTTATCCAATGAAAATAAAAATACCTGGAGAATGATGAAGCTGCTGTAAACTTATTGGATTTGAAGTCACCTCCAAATCACTTTCAAAACTTGGTAGAGTCACCACCTCTTTATAGAGGAAAAGATTTGAAACAAATGAGATCTCTTCACCCCAACTCTAACCTTCCTCAAATCAGCAACTTATACATCTCCAACATAGAGCTTCTTATTGATTCCTCTTGATTGTGTTCTCAGTCATAAGAGCTCAAAAATATGTTGCCTCTTCAGTGCAAGTTCACCTTCTTTGTAGCCTTTCTTCAAATATGCACAGTGGTGCAAATCAGATAACTCAGAGTCACCACTCACCACATGTGAGATTGTATGAATATATCTTTGAGGAACGTGGACTTTCAGATAATTTGTAATGACAGATAGAGTAGACTTTACTCACTTTTCAAAAATTTGAGGAATATGTCTTTTTGTAGAAAATGACTCTATGAATTCAATGGCACCCCCAGTAGAGTCGCCAATTTGTTAGCATTTTTTCTTGCAACACAACCTCAAAATAACAATATACTTATATACTTGAATGCAAACTCCTTTCTATGCAAGATAAAGGCTAATTGATGAGGATTGGATAATATCCTCCTTCTTCTTCAAGCTCCACATCACTCAGGCGGGTATTGCCTAGATAATTTACTATATTTCAAGTAAACTCCAAATGGTGGATAAGGTCTTCACTGCTATGTTATTATGTTTATAATCAAATCAATATAATACCACTCTTCAAATGACTAAAAATAGGAAACAGAGCTTGACAAGGAAAACTATGACTGTAATAATAAATAATAGTGGCATAAAGATGTTGATCCTTTTTCTTTTTCTGAGTTTGAACTCAAGGAAGGCTAACCTTTTGATTCACTCCTCAAGAAATCAGCAAACTGGATTTTCGGCTGACACAATCCACTTGAATTCAGCTTATGTGTTCTTAGTAACTGAATATAATTGATTTGATTTTGATTATTAGATGAAGAAAAGACTGTAAATCAAACCCTAGACCAGTGCCTACTCCTTGGGCAAAGAGTCAATGAAAATATGGATCCATAGAAACAAACTAATGAAAATACTATAGAGTGCCTTACAAACTATATGCAGCTAAGATAGAATGCCTTACAAACTATCCTCTCCTTTCCATACTAGTGTATCAAATCCTCACATTTCTGATCAACCCTTTGAAATCACTTATGAAACTTAGTTCTCTCCTTGAAAGAAACTCATAAGCAATTAGACAAGCTACCTTGTAACTGGTATGTTTAAGATGCCTTACAAACTGAACATACTAGAGCTATACATAGAAATATATAGAGACAACAACAATATAGAAGAGGAAAAACTACACTGTATTTCTTTAATAAATTTTGTTTCCACATATCCAGACCTTAAGCTTTCAAGAATATCAAAGACATAGAAGTCCAACTTGTAATAGAAATTCAACAAAACCAATAGGGACCTGCTCTGAACTCCTCCAAGGAAAAACAAAAAAATAGAGCCAAGGAGAGGAACCCCCAAAACAGAGAGAAAATGGAAATAAATATGAGAGAAGAAACCCTAGGAATCATGTCTGAGAAAAACCTGTCCTCTTCTTCAAATCTGATTTGCACTTGTTTTCTATTCTTTTCAAAAATCTGAACTTCATCGGTGACTATCTCATCAAAATCTGATTTGTTTTCCTGTCAGTGATCTCAAAATCTGATCTCATTTGCCCTTTCAAAGTTTGCTAAATCTAATTTTTTGTCTTTTCAAATAAATATCTAACTTCACAATCTGATTTTTTCTCTCTGAGAAAATCTTCAAATTTGATCATATTTGCAAAAGTCTAAATTTATTTATGAGAAATCCCTCTGAAATGCTTCTTTGTTCAAGCTTTGCAATAAAATATATTTCATTTTGTCTCTCTTTGTGCAAATATAATTTTATTTTCCTGAGAAACTGTCTTTTCAAAAATCAGAGCTTATCTTCTGAAGATCTGATCATATTTTGCAAGCATCTGATTTTAATCTATGAGCAAAATCTAAATTCTATCTAGAAAAATCTGTCGTGAAAGCATGTTTTCAAGTTTTGCGATAAAAATATTGCACCAAACTATGGAAAGAACAAAATTTTCCCTAATGTTTCATTTAATATTTTAATATTTTATGCATTTTATACTCTTTCTCAAATATGATTTAATCCCCTTTTAATACTTTGCACAGACAATAATATTTAAATCAATTTATCCTTTGAATCCTATGCATTTTCTCTTTAAAATTTCCTCTTTATATTGGTTTTCTCCCAGAATCAACTAGAAATTGACTTGTGTCACCTATGGGATGGCTTCTCTAAATTGGTCTAGAACTCACCTTCTAACCTTGGGTTCACTTTTCTCCTTGTTTCCAAGTCTCTTGATGTTTGCCTCAACCACAGTTAAATCTGGAGATCCCGCGACTACCTCTTCAGTCTCCAAGTCTCATGGTGTTTTCCAATTAACATTTCTTGTCTAGCGACCTGGCGACTGTAGTTAGTCTCCTGATCTCATGAAAACTTGGACGTAACCACCAGCATCATGAGACCTAGTGACTAAGCACTAGCGGTTATCTCGGTGGTTAGTCTCCTAATCTCATTTGTTTTCTCCTCTGGTGATTATCTTCTCGTGACTAAGTGACAGGCCACCACGTGTCACCTTTTCCATGTCATCACTGCCACGTATCTGTAAAATTTCTTCCATTCGGTCATGGGCATAGAAATTGAGGTGCCGATCATCATGCACACGTGGATAGCCTCCATCTTTCCTTCACATTTCATATGTTCTTGTTTATGCTTATAAACAACTCGAATGTCTCCTGCAGCATCAATGTAAATCTGGATGCCAAAATAATGGGTCCCACCCATGCGCTAACTCATCTAGCCAAGAGGCCCACCAAATGACCTCTTGGTTCTTTTACTTATTTCATATTACAAGCGTCGAAGTATATAAACATTAAAACATTCCCTTACACTGTGCATGTGGGATAATGCATTTTGTGACTGTTATAGGCAGTTTAGACAATTTTGCACATAGTCGACTATATCTCGCAAACCAAGATGAATTTTGAAAATTTCTCTTGTGAGAATCAGGAGAATTAGATTTGCGGAAACATATTTGAAAATGAGCATGATCCAACAGTGGAATTGAAAGATATGCTGCCCGAAATATGATTATTTTTTAATGTTTTGTAAATTCGTATTTACAACGAGAGGTAATAAAAAATTCAACCATTTAAAATGTCCTCCATTCTCCAGCTCATGCCCAAGATGAATCTCCATCATATCTTTGCAAATCTTACTTTTCTATGGTTTAAAATTTTAAAACCACCCTTGCAATGTTGCATGGGATCTCCTCTAAACTCTTGCGCAAGGTATCTTTGCTAGTTTTAAAATTGCCAATTGCATTTGCCTGTCAAAACCTTATTTGCATTTTCTATAAATTTATTCTGATTCTAGCTTCTAACATTCAGCACAGACTTCTGATTCTGGAGTAACACTTTCCATTTTTTTATAAATGTTTAACCTATTTCATGCATTGGATACTCCATTTTAATCCTGCCCATGCTCTGTGCTGCCTTGAACTCCTATGTAGCCTTTTGTTTATGCAACTCTTCAATGACATTGGTATGCAGCTCTTGTTTGTGTAGAATTTACAATTTTTGTTTGTATATTTTATTTTCTATTTAGTTTTTTAACTCCCCCAACTTGCTGCATGGACACTCATTCACCAAATTGCCTTTGAAAACATTTTTAAAAATCCCCAATGCATTTGTTGTAATGTTTGAATCATTTTTTATTTAAAACTGTGCAAGTTTCCTTCTTTATTCTACACAAGGCTATGCTCTCTAATGCTGGGAAATCCTTATTGGCCAAAATTTAAAACTTTTATATTTGCAAGTTGCATTTGAATAATTTTGCAATCCTTCATAAAGTTGCACAGACCTCTGTCTTTAACTGCAAATTACAGAAACTTATCTTAGCATATGTCAAAACTTCTATGTTCTGTGTAAGCATCATAAGCAACATGCTTAGCATGGGCTCCATGGAATTCTTTTACTTATGATCATTCTTGAATGTTGCATGGACTCTGTTTGATCTGTTGTCTTCCCACTTGAAAGTCTACGCAAACTATGCAAATTGCATTTTGTGTAGAATGGCTTATAGTATGAAAGTTTGAAAATTGCCTCCTCCCAAAAATCATTGGCTTGAAATCTTATGAATCTTTTTCCAACATTCCAATTTTTGTGTAGCTTACAGAAAATTAAATCATGAGGCCACATTCTTCTTTGAACATTTATCCCGAAATGACAACTAGCCTCTGGAAATGTGCTTAGAAAATGATCAGATAACCAGTTAGAAACACACAATCTGAAACCCCTGATCACTTCCAACATGTGAGTACATATGCCAAAAGGAATAGCATGGTAACACAGGGTTACAAGATAATGACATTTAAAATGAGCTAGTTCATTCAATTCTTCAATTTGAAGTATTTAAACACATACAAACCCGGTCCAACATGCAACTCAGAAAGATATCGGATCACCCCTTGAAGCTCTATCATTTGGTAGAATAAATCATTCATAATTATTAAATACACATGCAAAAGTGTTTTTCCATATTCATTCTCAGGTACAAGATGTAACTGTTCAAACTTAGCATTTCAGAAAACTGTGCAAATGTAATATGCTGAAACAACATAAACTTCATCTGGATAGGCCATTGCAAAACTACAAAAACATCCCTTGAGACTTCACCGTCAGTTCAAGTAGTACATTCACATGTAAAAAAAGTGGTCCCATAATTATTTCTTGAAAAAAATATTTAGACAAAAAGTTATCACTCCTGCAAAATGACCATTCTGTAAATTTGATTCTATTATGCATTGTCAATCTGCACAAAACTGTGTTTAATTCTGATTTCCAAAACTAGACAAAAGAAACCCTTAGAGTCTGACCCCTTGATCATAGATTTATTTTCATACAAGGAACATAAATCTTTAATTTAATTTCTCCGATGATCAACTGATTAATAGGCATTAATCTGCAAAGTCAGTACTTAAAAGACTTTTCTGAACTTTAACACAGTGAAAATGCATAAACTAGATTTGGAAATAGCATGGAAAAGTGATCAGATGGATTGACAGGAGTCTAAAACTCTTCAAATAGGTACATTATTATTTTTTCAACATGGGGTAACATTCAATTATGTATGGCATTCAACCGAGTACAACTTGGAAAAGCTCAAAGTACACTATTCAGAAATTTTGGCAAAACAGAGGAATCAGACAAATCAGTAGGACCAACTTTGGGGAATCCAGAAACCTATCAAATGGATTCAAATGATATTGGGTTTGTAGGTATAAGCTTAGTATTACACATGTAAAACATTCCCAAAGTGGTGGTTTATGAAACTCAACAGGGTGCAAGTTATTCATATGCAAACTTGGCCTGGTACAACAAAGTGACACTTCGGCAAAAATGCAAATTTAAGTGAACACCTCAAAATGATTACTCCCCAAACATGTCAAATTTTCAATTTAGGAGTTGGAACCTACTGCATATGTCAAATGAAAGGTTTTGAACCCACTTACCAAGTGGTATAACATCAAAATCATCAGGGTGCCCTATATAAGAATTCAAACTAAGCCTTCTCACAAAAAATTTTCAGGGGTACTCACCTTGCCTGATAGAAAATTTTCATTTGTTCACTCCAAATTTGTACCAAATTTTAGATTACCAACACAGGCCACAAAGTAGTATTTGAAAATAAGAAGGCAAATATCTTCAATAAATTAGGAAGTCTGATTCATACCGGTGAGCAGATAAAAGGTAACTTATTTTACTTGAATGATACTGACACCACTTGCTTAATGGATAGAAACGAAGACATATGGTTTTGGCACAAAAGATTGTGCCATGTGAATTTTGACAACATGATAAAGATAAGAAAAAAGATAAATGTAAGAGGCTTACCGATGATGACCAAGCACGACAATATCTTGTGTAAGAATTATCAAAAATTTAAGATGACAAAGTCTATTTTTAAAAGAAAATACCATACATCTGATGCCATTCTAGAATTAGTCCATACTGACCTATGTGGACCTATGAGGACAAAGATTTATTATGGTGATGGATATTTTATTCTCTTTGTTGATGATTACTCTAGAATGATGACAGATGTGTTTCTAAAAGATAAATCAGAAGCATTCATGATGTTTAAATGGTACAAAGGAATGTAGAGAGACTAGTGGTAAAGAATTGAAATGCTTAAGGTCAGATAGAGGAGGCAAATTTATTTCAGATGAATTCACTAACTTTTTTAATGAGCATGGAATCAAAAGACAGGTCTCCGCACCGAGGACACCACAACAAAATGGAATTGCTGAAAGAAGGAACAAATCCATAGTTGATTGTGCAAGGAAACTGATGATAGAGAAATGCATCACCCAAATCTTCTTGAGGAAAGCTATCAGTACTGATGTTTACACATTGAACATAGTACAATTGAAGAAAGACACCAAAAAGACACCTTATGAGCTACGGTATGGTTACACAACCAATGTAAGTTACTTCACAAATTTTGGTAGTCAATGTTATATCTTAAAAGATGATAGAAATGGAAAGCTTGACTCTAAGAGTGATGAAGGAATATTTCTAGGGTATTCCACCAAGACCAAAGCTTATAAATGTCTCAATAAAGCCTTTAACAAAATTGTTGAAAGTGTAAATGTAAAGATAGATGAATTTGCAGAAAATAATGAAAAGGAAACCAAAAAACAACCAAAAGACTACAAAAGGTTTGTTTAAAATGAAGAGCCTAACACTCTACCCACGCAAAAATGTAGAGCTCCCAAGAAATAGATCATTACACCTGAGCATCAGGCTGCAAATACCGTCAAGAAGGATATTGCTCAAGATGATGTACCAAGTGATGAAGAAAGAAATGAAGGACATAATGATGATCAAGATGATAGACAAAGAGCTGAACCTGTACTTGCTAGAATGTCAGAAGGAACCATCCACATAACAAGATCATTGGAGATAAGAAGGCTGGTATGAGAACCAGAAGTAAGTCTCTAAATACAAGATGTCTTATTTGTGATTTTGAGCTGAAATCTATAAATGTTGCACTTGATAATGATGTTTGGATAAGTGCTATGAATGAATAAATTGAGAAGATAGAGAAAAACAAGACATGGACACTTGTACCAAGACTAGATGACAAGAATGTCATCGGTACAAAATGGATATTCAGGAATAAAATGATTGAGAATGGAGAAGTCCCCAGAAACAAAGCAATACTAGTATGCAAGGGGTATGCACAAGAAGAAGGGATTGACTATGGAGAGACCTTTGCACCCATTGCTAGGCTAGAAGGAGTGAGAATATAACTTTCTTATGCTGCATGTAAAGGCTTCAAGGTATACCAAATGGATGTCAAGTTTGCATTCCTAAATGGAATACTTGAATAAGAGGTATACATTGAACAACCAGAAGGGTTTGTTGATCCATTGAAGAGGAACATGGTATGTAGAATGCACAAATCCTTGTATGGATTGAAACAAGAACCTCGAGCTAGGTATGAAAGACTTCATTCTTATATCATAAGTATTAGATTTGTAAGGACTAGTGAAAATAGTAATCTTTATTTGAAGGAAGATATAGATGCTAAAATTTTGATTGCTGAGATATTTGTTGATGACATAATATTTGGAGGCAATGATTTGCTATGAAAATCATTTGAAAATGAAATGAGAAAAGTGTTTGAGATGTCTATGGTTGGAGAGATCAAGTTCTTGGTCTATAGATCATGCAACAAGATGAAGGTATTTTCATTACTCAATCCAAATACATCAAGGAAGTGCTAAAAATATTCAAGATGGAAGATTCGAAGCCAGTTGGAACACCGATGGAAACTGGATGTAAGCTGACAAAGAAGGACAAGTCATCAGAGGGAAATTAGACTTTTTATAGATTAATGATTGGAAAAATTATGTATGTTGTACATACTATACCAGATATTGCACATGTAGTAGGAATAGTTGCAAGATTTTTTGCTAATCCCAGGGAATCACATATGACTGCTGTTAAAAGAATCCTAAGATATCTAGAGAATATTGAGGAATATGGCTTATGGTATAGAAGAGAAGGAAAATTTGGACTTAAGGTCTTTACCGACGCTGGTTGGGATGGAAATATTGATGACCGGAAGAGCACAACTGGAGGAGCATTCTTTATGGGTGACAAACTTGTCACATTGATCAACAAGAAGCAAGGATGCATCTCTCAATCTAATGCAGAAGAAGAGTATGTTGTTGTTGCTGCAAACTACTCAATTATTGCATGGATCAAACAGTTACTGGAAGGTATGCATATGAAAATTCTTGAACCAGTAATTATTTATTATGATAATACCAGTGCAATAAGCATTTCAAAGAATCCAGTCATGCATGCTAAAACAAAGCATATTGCCATCAATTATCATTATTTGAGAGAACAAGTTCAAGCAAAGGAGGTGATACTTGAGTATGTCCAATCTAAAGATCAATTGGTCGATATCTTCACCAAGCCACTTCCCAAGGATGCATTTGAATACTTGAGAAAGAGACTATGGGTCAAACCCTTGTCTACTAGTCAGTAAAACGACTAGAAGGCTGCATGAACCTGCATATTATCATAATGTCATTCATATTGATGCAAGTAGAGAAATGGAATTCAAAGATACATCTATACATATCAAGGTATTTATCTACTCTGAGAACCATAGTTTTTATATTTCTGATGGATTGGGAAATTCAAGGAGTATATTATGGATAGAAAGGATTTGTTTGGCATTACACCTCAAAAATATGTGTTTGGCATTGCTATCAAAGGGAAAGATTATATCCATCATAGTATCCAAAGGGAGGGGTGTAATTAGAAAGGGAGAGTACATACAAAAAAAAATTGCTGACAAGAGATATCAAAAGAAAATAGAATAGTCAAAGGGAGAGAATTTGACATAGAAGAAGAACAAATCACATCAGAGAAAGAAAGATTCTATATCTATCCAATAAAGGGATTGAAGACACAAAGAAAGCTGCAAGAATAAAATCTAAGTTATATGAACTTACTGAGGACCAGATATTTTTATCAGTTATAGTACTTTAGATTGGTAGTTTGATGAACTTCAACTGTTATATTTCATATTGTATTAGTGATAATATAGTGTGATAATGTAGTATGTTTCCATCAATGCCAAAGGGAGATATTGATGAACTATACCTTATTGAATGTTTGAAGATGTTAAGTTGATGATGAAAGAGACATAAAAAAGTTTATGCAAGACATTAAAACAGTTAATGTATTGTATTGTCATTGATGTCAACTTGATATAATCTGTATGGTCATGGGCATATTGCAAAAGACTTCAAAGAAGAAATTAATCAGTAATTCATATAAGTCAAGTATTCATGAAGTGACTTCATACACTGATGGAGTGCACATCAAAGAACAAAGTAAAAGAGAAAAGTCACAGTGTTACCCGATAAGAAATTGCACAGCATTACCGACGAGAAAAGTCACAGTGTTGCTCGATGAGCAAAACATAGTGTAACCCAACGAACAAAATTATAGTGTTGCCCAACAGAAAAAACAAGGACGGAGATCCCAATGACAACTGAAGTCACAATGATAGAATAGTCAGTTATCATCGATGACTAACTAAAGTATTAATTAACAGAACAAAGAGTTTAGAAATGACAAAATGCTTAGCTTTCAAGAGCTAAAAATAGACTTAAATGATACTTATCATTGTTTTAATTGACAAGATAAAGGCGGAGATAAGTAGTGTATTTAAACCTTCTTTGTCCAGTTGGAAAGAAGATCTCTACAAGATAAAAATGGATTTTTTCTTTAAATCTAAGTGGAGAGAATTATGGATCACACCAAGAATCAAGAACCTAGAAATGGTGAAATCATGTCTATAAAGAGACAACCTAATTCATTAAAAATTTGGGGTGGGAGAGAAGTGACAAGAGAAGAGATGCTGAAGAGATTGTGAAGGAGAAGAAAGTATTCATTCAGACCCGATCAACAAGCTAAGGAAAGAGCTAGATTCTGCAGACACCGACGAATAGTGAGACATCACCACAAAGCAGAACAGTGTGTAGCAAAGGTATTGAATTGATTATATTGATCAGAGAGGTAATGCACTTACAATAGATCAGAAAATTTGCAATTCAAGTTGTATGTGTGAACAAATCAATTTACTATTTCAGTTTAACCATTGAAGCATCAAGTCTCTTAACCGAGGACTTAAAATTCTTCTATAATTGAGATACATCCCAAGGAGTATCAAAAATTTTGATCATATAAAGTAGCATTGGATATGCCCAATACCTATTGATAGGCCAAGTGAGTGTTTGATCAAGGATGGTAGCATTAGATGCTAGATACTAAGTGACTGACTATCTTTTAAATCCTCTAACAAGGTCACACCTAATAGTGTTTTTGTAACCTTTAATAGGGTTATCTCTTAACCGAGCTCACTTTAGAAGAGTGAAAATTTGGGGTACCGGTCCCAGCGGTTTTTCCCTTAACAAGGTTTCCACATTAAAAATCCATCTGTTATGTGTTTATGTTTCATTACTTTACTGGTTTGCATTTCACATAAGCTATTCTAGATTGATCGATATACACTAGTTATTTACTGTGTTTCGATAAATAGTAGACTACTTATCGGTAAATATATAGAAGAAGGTTTTACAAAGAATTCCAACAAGTAGTAATTTGATATAAGTATTTCAAGGCATTCATCTTGTAGGAATGAGTATAACTAGAGGCTTAAAAGTGGTAATAAGTTTTAAGGTTTGATTTAAGGATTAATTTTTGAGGCCACTGATTCATACCCCCTCTCAGTTATTACTAAAACAAGCCTCCTTTTAACAATTTTAGTAGGCAGCCAAGATTGCACAACTACCCTTATAATACACAGTCAAAAGATGGGAAGACAGTCCAACAACCATAAACAAATAAGTAGGAGCATCAAAATCATGATCCTCTACAAAAGGATATAATAAATACCAGTGATGACACACCTTGATATATGACTTGTCAGTCTCCTCATTCACCTGATTATTTTGTAGTTGTACAATACATTTCTTTTACATAAGAAATACAAGAAGAAAGGAACGTGGAAATGACTATAGATGATGATGTTGGCTATTTGATGACTAATTCTTATCTTGAAGAAATACATGATGTTTCTGATATTGAATCTGAAGATTTTGATATTGATGGTCAAAGAATTATAACTAGATCTTATAAAAAACAAGTATTATCTGATGATGAATACAATATTGATGGTGATTTGTGTATTGTTGAACAAGTTGGAGACTCTGTGTCTTTGTGAAGACCTTCTGATGAAGAAATTTCTAAAATAATTGTTGCTCTGGTTTCTCAAGTAAAGAGTAATTACCACTTAAGAAATAGGGTAGTGGGTGAGGAACAAGCAAGAAATCCTTGTATATTCATTAAGGAATGGAAGGAAAAGGTGAAAGAAGTAGTAAATAAATTGGATAATGATGCAATTAAGGTTAAGGAGGTGAAAGGGAAAACCTAGAATAAGAGGGTTGAGGTCTCCAAATCCACTGATGAAGATACTTCATCTTAGATTAAGAAAAAGGTTTGCTAACAAGTCCACTACACCTTTTGAAGAGGAATTGAAGTAGAAAACAAATTCTAGAAGCAGTGGATCCAAGGTTGATAAGAAAAATAAAAGGTATGTCTTTCTAATTGCCAAAGTATGCTCTTGTTGATATGATGCAGTTGATTTCACAAATTACTGTACAAATCCCTTTGCTAGAAATGATGAGGATAGATGAACATAAAGAAAATATTGTAGCCTGGGTTAAGAGTCTTTTATTTGGAAAAAAAAGAGGAAGTAAATGGGCCTATCCTAGCTAAAGGGAAAATAGAAAAAGGAAGAAACGAAGAATAAAGAGATAGAGGTTATTACTTCTCAGATCCCTTAGATATATTTGGATAACATTGTGAATGCATATTTGGGAAATATTGATCCAATTTTCCTGAGTGTTATTATTAATGGAAAGATTGTAAAGAACTGCATGATTGATTCTGGTGCTTCAAATACTGTGATGGCTTTTAAGATCATGTAATCCCTAGGCTTGGAAGTAGATACAACTGAAGTAGATGGTGTGCCTTGGATTATAGAGAAGTGTCTATTATAGGTACTATAAAGGCCTTTCCTTTTAAATTAGCTACATTCCCTAAAAAGGATTTGACAATGAGTGTATTGGTAGTCGATATTCCACCTCATTATAAAATGTTTCTATCTAGAAAGTGGAGTGCTGATATGGGGGGTAGACTGTAGTGTGATTTATCTTTTTCTACTTTCCACATTGATGATAAGCATGTGAAGGTTGAAAGAGAACCCAGGTTATCTCATATGATTGAGAAAGATTCTAATAAGGATATAACTTTCTTTTTGGACATTAATATTAATTAATTTACAATGGAAGAGTTGATATTAGGTGAGAAGAGTGAACCTCCACTATTGAAAAATGATATTAAGAATTTATTTTATGAGGTGTAATTATGGACCATGTATTTTGATGGTGCAAGTTAGGAAGAGGGGTTAGGTGCAGGTGTTCTGTTGATTTCACCTAGTGGAATAACATACATTTTTTCATTCACTCTAGCTTTCACTTGCACTAATAATGTGGAAGAATCTGAGGCATTTCTATTGGGACTAAAATTAGCAGAAAAACATAGTATTAAATTTCTTAGGGTGGTTGGATAATATAACCTAGTTGTATCAAAAATCCGATCAACATATGTATCAAAGAATAAAAGACTGAAATAATACATAAATGTAGTATGGCATGAGATGGAAAATTGTGATGCTTTTGGGATGGACTGGATGGATAGGAGCCATAAAAAGATGGTTGACTTACTATCCAATATTGCAATAAAGCATGATGACATAACTTTTGCAAGGATTTCCAAAGTATAAGTACAAAGGAGACCTTTAATTCCTGATAATGTGGAAATTGGATTATTTAATAATGATCAAGACATCTTGAGATTCCTAAATAGTGAGGATGAATATAGTGGCCATGGAATAGATTTTAATTCTTATGTGGAGGTGATTGATGGAAAGGAGAATGTATTTGGTAATGAAATTATAATGTTAAAAAAACCAAGGTACCTAAAGGATTCGTAGTGTTGGAAAAGGATTTTGACAATAAAGATAAGATGAAGAACACTAATGATGTAATAGATCCAAGTGATTTCGAGGAAGTAAATCTTTGTACTCAAGAGACACCCAAGAGGGTGTATATTGGTAAAATAACATCGCCAAAGGCGAGACAAATGTTGATAGACCTATTCAGGAAATATAGGCATGTTTTTTCTTGGTCTTATGATGATTTAAAGGCTTATAGCGAGGACCTATTTCAAGATGTCATCCCTATAAAAGAAAATGTGAAACGTTTCAGGCAAAAAAAGAGGCCTTTTAACCCTACTCTGGAACCCAAAATACAAGAGGATTTGATGAAGTTAAGATATGTAGGTATCATAAAACCTATCAGAAACTCATCATGGGTTTCAAACCTTGTACCAGTAAGAAACCAGAATGGAGATATTAGATTGTAAGTGAATTTTAGAAGTTTAAATATATCTTCATTCAAAGAAAATTATGGTTTTCCTAACATGGAATCCATGTTGCAAAGACTTATATGATGTGATTTAATATCCATGATTGATGGTTTCTCTGGATATAACTAGGTAATGGTAAAGGAATCAGAAAAATACAAAACAACATTTACAACTCCATGGGGAACATATGTTTATGTTAGGATGCCTTTTGGACTGACAAATTGAGGTTCAATATTTCAAAGAGCCATGGATGTTGCCTATGCAGATTTTATCAATATTTTTTTGTTGTATACCAAGATGACATTATTTCCTATTAAAAAAGGGAGGAAAATCATTGTGATCACTTGAGAAAGTATTTTCCAGGGCTCCTTAATATGGTGTGTCGCTAAACCCCAAGAAATGTTTTTTTCGTGTGAGTGAGGGAAAATTTATAGGTCATATAGTTTCTAAAGGACTAAGAATAGATCTAGAAAGGGTGGCAGAAATAAATAAAATACCTCAGTCTAAAAATGTAAAAGGTATTCAATATTTCTATGGGTAAGTAAATTTGTTGAAAAGATTTGTGACTAATTTTGTAGAAATCAGTCAACATATTTCTAAAATGCTCAATAAAGGTGCTAAGATAGATTGGGAGGGAGATCCGAGTGTACCTTTCTAGGAGATTAAACAAGCTATAAAGGATGCACCAATTTTGAAAACACCAGATTATACCAAACCTATGCGATTTTTTTTTTTTGCATCATTCCATACAATGGTTGCAGTTTTCCTCCAAAATAATTCTGAGGGATTTGAGAAACCAATAACATTTTTTCAGAAAATCCTTGCATACTATAGAATTAAAATATGACATTAATGAAAAATAGGTTTATGCATTAGTAAAGGTAGTAAAGGCTTTCATATTTTACTTAGTGGGGGAGAAAATTGTTACATATGTACCCAAAGCTACAATAAAAGACTGTTTAACCCAGCAAGAGATCTCAGGGAGAAGATGCAGGTGGATCAACTAGATCCAAGAGTTCAATAGTAAGATCCAAATAACAAAACTGGTGAGAGCCCAGGGATTAAAAAAGGTGATGGCTCAAATTAATTTGATTAATAAATAAACTAATCAAGTTGAAGAAGAACATAGGGCATATGTCTATGACATGGATGGATGTGACTGGTATATTGACATATTTTATTATTTACAAAAAATGAGATGCCCAAAAGGTATGGATGAAAGTAAGAAGAGAACATTGAAGTTACATGCTATCAAATACACAATTATCTGTGGTAAGCTCTGGTGGAGAACTTTTGATAGTGTGTTGTTGAAATGTCTAGACAAAATCCAAGCAGAGAAGTTGTTGAATGACATGCATAGGAGGTCATTACATGGCCAAGACAACGACACAAGATTTTTAGAGCTGGGTTTTGGTGGCCTACTATTTTCAAAGATGCTCATCAGTTGGTGAAAATATGTGGTGTATGTCAAAGGTTTTCTGGAAAGTTGAAGTTTTGAGGAAATTTGCCTCTAAATCTAGTTGAGACTCAAGCTCCTTTTTAACAATAGGGTATTCATTTTATAGGATAAATTACAACTAAATCTAGTAGCGGTCATTCATGGATTTTGGTGCCCACATATTATTTTACAAAGTGGGTGGAGGTAATACCAACCAGGAAAGAAAATAGTAAGGTGGTGATATATTTTTTGATGAATAATATTGTGATAATATTTGGGTGTCCAGAGAGGATAGTAACTGATAATGAAATATGCTTTAGGTTAGATGAATACAGTGAATTTTGAAACAAGTTTGGAATCTAGACATCATACTCATAACCATATCACCTACATGGTAATGGACAAGTTGAGTCAAGTAATAAAATCTTGATGAAGATCATTAAAATAATCCTAGATAAAAATAAGAAGGCTTGTGATTCTAAATTAGCACTGGTTGTTTGGGCAGACAGGGTGACTATAAAGAAGACTATTGGATGTGCACCTTTTGACTTGGTGTATGGGATACATGCCACGTTACCTCAAAATAATGTCATGGAATTGTATAGTTTTGTTCAAACACATGATGATGAAATAGAGGATGAAATTCAATTAAGGATGGATGATCTAATGAATTTAGATGAGGTTAGAAGAGAATCTCACGATAGGAATTCCAAACTCCAGTTGCAGGTCAAGAACTTTTATGACAAGAGACCAATTACTAGAAAATTGGGTGTCATTAAATTGATAAAGGTTTGAGTAGAATTAAGAATATTTTGAAGTTTATCCTCATGCCTTAGTTTCTGTATTCTTTTTTCCTCAAATTTCTATAAAATTCGAGATGGTTCCTATGAAAAAAAACTCAGGACATATAGAGTTTCAAACGAGGAATATTTATCATGACTTTCTAGATCACTTAAAAGGGGTCATCTGGTGATAGGTGACAAGGACAAATCTTGTTAGTTAGAAAAAACCTAGGTGAGTGTCATGCCCAAAAGTTGGGCAAAAACACATGAACAAAATTTTTTAATAACACACATAAACAGGATACCCAAATAAACATAAGGGTATTCATGTGCGCGCAAAATGGTGCAAAGGGATAAATGAAACCAAAAAGGGTCTCAAGGAGAGGAATAACTTTCACAGCTATCCTAAAGGATGACTAAGCTCCAAACTGGAACTACATGCAAATCGAGGTAGTTGACTGAAAGTCAACTAGAGTTGACCAAAAGTCAACTAAACCCTAAAATAAGTGAATGGTACAAACTAGGGTTCGCTAGACCCTAAGGAAGACTCATACACAAATCGAGACAATTTGACTAAAAGTCAACTAGGGTTGACCAAAAGTCAAACAATCTTTAAAATACATGAAGGAGGGTCACTAGGGTCTACTAAGTGCTATGGAAGTCATAGGCACGCAAAATGAGGCAGTCGACCCAAAAATTCAACTGTCTCCAAAGGGCTCGAAACTGAAACCCTAGGGTCCAATGGGTACAGAGTACAACTGGGATGAAAATCAAGACGATCGGAGGAAGTTTGACTATGTTTGACCAAAAGTCAACCATGCATGAGGCTGGTTAAAGGTAGCAAATAATACCCTTAAAAGGTGTATATCGTGAAGATAAAGGGGGTGCTAAGACCCGTTAGACGTTTAAACATTACCTAAGTTAAAATTAAAATTAATGATTAGATTAAAATTTTTAACGAATATAAGCTTAATACCTATTCTTTTAAGCATTATAACTTTAATATAACCAATTAAATTAAAACCCCTAAAAGAACATTTATTTAATATTTCAAAACTATACTTAATAAAACTAATCTAAAATAATTAAAATAAAACTCAATACGAATTGATTATATAAACAAATCTAAATATTAATTAAATATAAAGCAATATACACTAAAGAAAAACACCTATATATGATTTAAATCGATACTTAAAATAACACCTTCCATTTAATTAACTATATAAAAAAAATATATCTATAATAAAAATTCTAATTATAACAATAATATATAAACAAAATATTATTTAAAATCTAATTAAAATGCTATATAAAATACTACCTCAACTTAAAATATAACCATCTAAAATTAAATCAAATTTTTAAATAAAGGAATCTGATATGCGAATCATATCTAAAAGGAATTTAAAACTAAACACCATAATAGTAATATAGAAAAATAAGAAGCAAAGCAAGCAACAAAAGAAAGGGTTTAAAAACCCTAAGAAATCGCAATGGGGAGGTGGCCGGATAGAACAGCGGCGATGGAGGGTTTTATTGGCGGCGGACGATGAAGAGAAGGAGGTGGCATGGTGGTGGCCGCAGGCGGCGGCACCACCATCCGCCATGGCAGTGCCAGCAGGTGGGGAAGGGGGGGCGGCCGGTGTCGGGCGGCGGCGCCTCCCCACTGTGCACAACACAGTGGGTGGCCCGCGTCCTGTGCGGCCCCCAGCGTAAAGGAGGGATGGCCTGCGGCCGGGGGGGCTTCGGCCCTCCCAAATAAAATTTATTTATTTTTTTTAAAATAAAAAGAACACCGTCAAACTAATATAAACACACGATTTACAGCGCTATTTTTATTTATTTATTTATTTCTAAATTTATAATATCATTTAAAATGCGATTGAGATATAATATATTTATATCTATATTTATATATATATATGTCCATATATATATATATAAATATATATACATATATATTTTAAGGGCAATTAAAAATAGTTAAAAAAATACTGGTGAAGTTTTGACTGTAAATGTCAAAACAGTGGGTATTTAGGGGCTGATTTTTTTGAAATTAATCTTACCAAAAATGCCTATATTTCAAACTCCACAAAATGGTGGAAAAATATTTCTATTTTAATCATTTTGCATTTTGGAAGATTTTACCAGAATTTTTTTTTTTATAAACATAAAATTGATACAATATTTTTTTTTTGCTTTAAGAACACCATATAGTAATAAAAAAATAATCTTTCTTCTTTTTTTTGAAGAGTGGGAATATGCTAAGGAGAATCATAAAAACATTAATACTTCCTTAAATCCATTCAAAACTTATGAGCCCCCTTTTTTTTTAAAGAACATAGACAACTATAAAAGGAAGAATTAATTTCTTTTCCAATGATACAAAAAAAATATTACTCTCAAGTAATGCAAAGCTTGTTTATTTAAATAACAAAATTCTTTATTTGCTAACACCCATCAATGCTCATCCAAGGAATCTAGAAAATTCTACAAGATGTAAAGTCCCAAACGTCTTTCAAATTTCAACATAGTAAGGTAACTCCAATATTACAATGGTTGCAAAAATTCGCAATTGAATACAAATGGTGCATCAACATTTTATAACAATAAAGGGATTACAATCAAATCTCAAGTTATGACCTTACACAAACTTAGATACGGTGATAGGACATATTACAATGGTGTTTTCCAATCTTACTCATCTCCCGCATAAGGGTTTTATTCATCTTTGTTATCCCATCAAGAACCTGATAAAAGAGAGCTAACCACGGATGCTCACCACCCAACCTAGGCCTTTACAAGGCCACCCCCGAGCTTGGGGATCCAATCTGGAACAGGTTATAGACAAAAACACCCAACAAGCAAGAAATGAAAAATAGAGTCTCAAACACAAAAAAAAACTTCCCAATACCAGGATGAACAAGAGGAAGTATCTCCAAGAGACCTTCCAGAAATAGGGGTAGTGGTAGACCTCACTGAAGGAGAAAGCCAAGAACACACATAGAATTCATAAGCCTCACATGGACTTGATAAGGACCATCTTTACAAGATGCTGTCCTGAATAACCTCCTTATAC
>MU224987.1:573038-584516 GCA_018584345.1 Thuja plicata
TTAAGTACTTCTATAGGTTGCTTTGTAAATGCACCATTACTTCTATTGTTGAAAACAGGGTCATTGTGAAGAAACTTTGTCATTTTCCAAAGGAAGCATATCTAATTTTTATATATGTGTTGTACAACGATAGGGAGTGTCTGAAACTGTATTTTATTTCATGGGTATATTGGTAAAAACAAAAGTTATGCACCTTTTTGTCTTGCTGCTGTCACAGAGTGCAATTTTGCATTGACAACATTTGGCTACGTTGTGCATTTTGGCCTAAAAGGTGTTGAAACTGACAAGCATTGGTTGGATCATGTCATATATGCTAAAACAAACCTATTGAAGCCTTGAAACCTCTTAAAGTTGACTATTTGTGAAATTTGCATATCAGGACCTAGAAGGGTCACTTGGAACACTTCTTCACTTTTGCTCATTTTGGGTTGTTTCATGGTTCACCACCCTGATCTCTGCATCAGGGTCCCTTGGTGTAATTTATGAGTAAACCCTATTCTAGGAACCAACACTCCTCTCATTTTGGCATCCATGATTACGATCACTATATTTATGCAAGAAATCCATTATTATGCAAGCTATCTATATGAAAAATATCTTTCAAGATCAAGAAATTCCATCATTAAAGTTGTATAATTAAGGTGGTGGATTCAAGGTTTGAAGGAAAACATCCACTAAAGATATACAAGTCTCCAAGAAATAAGATCCATTCCTTGTCTCCATCCATGATTTCAAGCACAAATTCATTGAAGGTCTAGAATTGGAAAGTGTAGATCTATTTAATTTGTCAAGGAAAGACCCTTTCCATTAACCTATTTCCATTTTTTATTATTGTGTGTAGGTACAAGTTTACTGGTTTCAGATCTGTGAAATTAGATATTTGGAACATATAAAAGGTCTGGTACATATTGTAGCAGCTTTGTGCCTCCAAGACAAGACCAATTTTGGATTACAAGGATGAATTGAGTTGGAAATATCCTTTGGATCTACAAATTTCACAGTCAGAAAGTACAAGTCTCATAATTTTAGATCTAGAGCAGTTTCCAATTTTGACAGGTTTTTGATAATTTGTTCCAGATTTGTAGTTTGTTCTTCCTCTCCTAGATTTTAAGGTGAGTTTATTCTCTTTCTTTTCATATTACATTTCCTTTTATATATCAGAACTGATATCATATCTTGTTAATAATCATTTCTTTATCATAGTTTATATTTCCTTTTATAGTCGTGCATATCAATTTACATGTCATACACATCTTAACCATAAGAGAATTCCTCTTCATACTCCATCTTGAAGTCTAGATCTACAGTTAGCATCCCTTCATCTTATTTGGACTTCTCTGATGTGATTTTGGTTTAAGGGTGAAGTATTTGGAGGTATTCCTAGTGTAACATATTATATCTAAACAAAACAACATCCCCCAAAGATTTTATGAGTCATTCCTACACACTTAGACTTGGTTCACCATTTCTTATGTTACATTTTGGTGAACCCAACTAAATGTATTTTAATTCTGATTTTGGTGTTAGGTTCCTCTTCTTTCCATGCATTTACATCGTATTGCATTTAGATCTAGTTTGTATGCATTACATCCTTGTTACATTGTATTTATTCACATCTTTCTAGTTTAAATTTAATATTTAATGTGCTTTTTCCTTTTGCATATTTATTTCAAAATACATAGCATTTCCCTTTTGTTTCATTGATTTGTGCATGAGATTCATCACTTTGAGTCCAACCTATAGCATTACAGTTAAAAGAAGTCATAGACTCATGGGTTCCTTTTATCCCAAATCGTCCTCCTTTACTAGGAATCTAGATGAGACCCACATGAATCTTAATGACATCAATCCTATCATGGAGAAAAAATATTCCTATTCATCTCATGATGAAGATGAATCCTTAAGAGTTCCTCTTGGCCAAGTCCAAAAGCTTTCCAAAAACTTTGAAAAGTTTAAACAATGGTTAAGTCAAGACAACTCTAATCTAGAGGCTCTTATTGTTGTATAAGGCCTAAGAAAATTTATTTACAACAATCCTCCTCCTCCTCATCCTCCTCCTCCTCCTCTCTAGTATTATTTTTTGTAACTCTATCATCTTCTCTTCCTACAGAAACTTGTGCTAAATCTTCCTGATTCTTAGTGCACTTCTCCAATTCTTCAGTAATATATTCAATAGTAACTGCATCTTTGGTTGTTGACATATCAATTGCATTAGGTGCACTACTTATAAGCTCATTTACAATAAATGTATCATCACATTTGATTGTCCTACCTCTGAATAGGCTTGATTCTGCTCTTGATTCAATACTTTCTTCTACAATCCAATGATATCTTGTTCTAATACAAATTGATCATTTACTAGAATGATAGTTATCAATGTCTTTTTTTCTAAAATATGACTTGTAATTGTCCATGTACACTTCAAAATAGTTCTCTGATAAGTTTGGCAATATGTTCTTCAATATTTTTGTTCTGATTTCCTTAACTCTATGATAGGCTGAATCCCTTCTTATTAATAAATTCTCATCTAATTCTATGGGTACATTATCCTTCACATCTCTAGGATATTTTTTGTACTTAAGAAAATGTTAAATTATAGTGTCTTCTATCAATTTCTTATCTTCCTCTAACAATTTGGCAAAGGCAGTGGGATTGATTCTACCAACTAATCATGTAACAATTTTTCATTATATCATTTTGACAGGGTTTGTTGCAATCTTGATTTTTTTTTTCCTGATCGCTTTCCCCATGTCATGATCTCCTTTTTGATTCTATATCCTCATCATTTGTCTCACTTTTATTCACAATAGTAGGAGAATTTTCTTCTAACTCCTGGTAGTTCTCCTCTTAGATACTTGAGGTTGTGATAGTCTTCTTGTAGGCATTTTCCTTTCCGGTTTCTCCTCAATATATTTTCTCCTTTATTGATAGTTTTAGGTGTGGTCATTTCTACTTCTACTGGCAGTACTTCACTATCCTCAATTTCTCAAATATGTTTTAGGGAATGTATCTCTATAGGTACTCCTTCATGCTTCACCATTTTAGTTTTTACTTGTGTGGAGGGGATCTCTAGGAGCTTCACTTGTGGTTTATCCTTTATCTACTCAGGTTGTGTACTATTTTCATCTTCACCTTGATGAACTATAACTGATTGAATGTTTGAAGATCTTAAGTTGATGATCACAGAGACACAGAAAGTTAAAGCAAGACATTAAATCTATTAATGTATTCTATTTCCATTGATGTCAACTTGATATAATCTGTATGGTCATGAACAAACTACTAAAGACGTCAAAGAATTGATGAATCAATGCTATGCTATTAGTAATGCATAAAATTTAAGTATTCACAAAGTGATTGTATACACCGACGAAGCACAAATTGATAGACAGAGTAAACCAACAAGAGAAAAGTCACAGTGTTACTTGATGAGAAAAAGGACAACATTACCGATGAGAAAAGTCACAGTGTTACCCGACGAGCAAAAGCATAGTATAAACTGATAGATAGTTTTACAATGTTTCCTGACGGATAGACACAGACAGAGATACCAAAGACAATTGAAGTCTCACCGATAGAATAGTTAGTTCTCACCGATGACTAACTGAAGTATTGACCAACAGAACAAAGAGTTGAAAAATGACAAAATGCTTAGCTGTCAAGAGCTAAATATAGACTTAACTGGTACTTATCATTATTTTAATTGACAAGATAAAGCTGGAGATAAGTAAAGGATTTAAAGCTACTTAGTCCAGTTGGCAAGAAGATCTCTACAAGATAAAACAAGATTTTTTCTTTAAATCTAATTGGCGTGAATTGTGGATCATGCCAAGATCAAGAAAGCCAAGAAACAGTGAAATCATGTCTATATAAGAGACAAGATAATTCAATAAGAATTATGGGAGTGATAAGAAAATAGATGTTGAAGAGATTCTGAAGGAGAAGAAAGTCTTCATTCAGACCTGATCAATCAAGCTGCGGTTAGAGATAAATTCTACAGACACCAACGAATAGTGATACATCATCACAAAGTAGAATAGTGTGGAGAAAAGGTATTGAATTGATAGCATTGATCAGAAAGGTAATGCACTTACAATAGATCTGAAAATATGCAATTCTAGTTGTATATGTCAATACATCAATTTACTGTTTCAGTTTAACCATTGAAGCATCAAGTCTCTTAACCAAGAAGGAATTAAAATTATTTTCTAATTGAGATACATCCGAAGGAGTATCAAAAAGTTTGATCATACAAAGTAGCATTCGATATGACCGATACCTATTGACATGCCAAGAGAGTGTTTGATCAAGGATGGTAGCATTAGATGCCAGATACTAAGTGACAAACTATTCATTTAAATCCTCTAACAAGGTCACACCTAACACTGTGTTTGTAACCTTTAACAGGGTTGGCTCTTCATCGAGCTCACTTTAGAAGAGTGAAAATTTGGGTTGCCGGTCCAAGTGGTTTTTCTCTTAATAGTGTTTCCATGTTAAAAATCCATGTGTCATCTGTTTATTAGTCATTACTTTATTGTTTTGCATTTCACATAAGTAAATTTGGATTAATCGGTATATAGTAGTTATTTACTGTATTTCGGTAAATAGAAAGACTGCTTATTGGTAAACATATAGTAGAAGGTTTTACAAAGCATTAGAAGGTTTTACAAAGCATTCCGAAAAGTAGTAATTTGATATATGTAATTGGAGGCATTCATCTTGTAGGACTGAATATAACTAGAGGCTTATAAATGTGGTAATAATTTTTTGGGTTGATTTAAGGATTAATTTTTGAGGCCACTGATTCACCCCCCCTCTTAGTTATTCTAAAAATTAGTATTAGATCTTGTGTGCTTAGAAAGGGATTTTAACAGCTCAAGCTAAAGATCACAAAATGAATAGAGGAGATGTGCCCAAGTTGAACAAAGACAACTTTTCTTCATGGAAAAGTAGGATAAGAATCCACTTATTAGGTTTTGTAAATGATGTTACTCAATACTTAGATACTAAATATGTGTTTCCCATAGGAACACTCACAGTTGAACAAATGAGAGAGAAGCATGAGCACAACTGCATGATAATAGAACTTGCTTCCTCACTCTTTGATGCTGAATTTGAAGATGTCAAAGCATACACAACTGCAAAGCTGATGTGGGATAAATTGAAGCTTGTACATAGTGGTGATAAAAATGTTCTCAGAGCCAAGGCAAAAATCCTTAGAGGAAATTTTGATGATCTCAGAATGAAAGAAGGTGAAAACATCACATAGTACAACACAAGACTCAAAGAGGTAGTCAATGATATCCGAGAATTTGGAGGTGTACTAGATGAAGAGATAGTGGTAAGTAAAATTCTAAGAACCTTACTTCCTACTTATGCTATTAATGTATCTGCCATACAAGAAATGAGTACAGTAGCAAGTAACAATGTTACTCTAGATAGTTTGATTGGAAGACTGATTTTATTTGAGATGAATAAATTTGATAATAGTGTCTTACCAAACATAGAGTCTGCATTCAAATCTTCTTTGAGAATAAGTAAATCAAGTCATAAACACACTATGAGAAAATATAGTGATAGTGAAAGTGAAGAATAAAATCCTTATGAAATTGAAGCACTTATGGCGAGAAGAATGTAGAAAGGAAAAGGTAAATATAAAGGTAAATTACCACTTGTATGTTTTAATTGTAAATAGATTGGACACTTTGCTGCAAGATGTCCTAACTGGAGAAAAGATGATAGAAGTAATGATAGATTATTTGAAAATAAGTTTGACAGAGGTGATAACTGAGATTACATAAGCAACTAACAATCAAAAATAAGAGATAACTAAGACTACAAGGACAAAGGAAAGAAGGCCAGTTACCTAGCTACATGCAAAGATGAAGATACTGACACTGAATCTAGTGAAGATATTGAGATGGTTTTTGTGGCAGTAAAAGATGGTTTAAGTGAAGATGAAGTAATGTATGTAGAAACTGTACTCATATCTAAAGTTAGTAAAAATGATGTCTGGATCATATATAGTGGTTGCACTCACCATATGACCGGTGAACCACAAAAGTTTGAGACTTGTGAATACTATAATGGTGGTTCAGTAAGAATGGGTAATGACACACCTTGTCCAGTTGAAGCTAAATGAACCATAATGTTGGGTAACCTGATAAAATGTGAAAATTCTTATTGGGTGAAAGGATTGAATTATAATATATTGAGTGTTTCTTAGCTTAATAATTCAGGTCACAGAGTAGCATTTGAAAATAAGAAGGCAAATATCTTCAATGAATCAGGAATCTTGATTGGTACCGGTGAGCAGACAAAGGTAACTTATTCTATTTGAATGATACTGAAACCACTTTCTTAATGGCTAGAAATGAAGACATATAGTTGTGGCATAAAAGATTGTGCCATGTAAATTTTGACAACATGATAAAGATAAGAAAAAAGATAAATGTAAGAGGCTTACCAAGGATGTCAAAGCCAGACAATATCATGTGCAAAATTGTCAAAAAGGTAAGATGACAAAGTCTAGTTTCAAAAGCAAAACCCATACATCTGATGCCATTCTAGAATTAGTCCATACTGATCTATGTGGACATGTGAGGATAAAGAGTTGCTATGGTGATAGATATTTCATTCTCTTTGTTGATGATTACTCTAGAATTATGATAGTTATGTTTCTAAAAGATAAATCAGAAGCATTCAAGATGTATAAATGGACAAAGCAATGGTAGAAAAACAAAGTGGTAAGGAATTTAATTCTTAAGATCAAATAAAGGAGGGGAATTTGTTTCAAATGAATTCACTAAATTTTGCAATGAGAATGGAATCAAAAGACAGGTCTTTGCACCAAGAACACCACAACAAAATGGAATTGCTGAAAGAAGGAATAGATCCACTATTGATTGTGCAAGGACACTGATGATAGATAAAGGCATCACCCAAATCTTATGGAGGGAAGTTGTGAGTACTGTTGTTTACACATTGAATAGAGTACAATTGAAGAAAGACATCAAGAAGACACCCTATGAGCTATGGTATGGTTACACACCCAATGTAAGTTACTTCAAGATCTTTGGTAGTCAATGTTATATCTTAAAATATGATAGAAATAGAAAGCTTGACTCCAAAAGTGATGAAGGTATCTTTCTAGGGTATACCACCAAGAGCAAGGCTTATAAATGTTTGATAAAGCCTCTAAAAAAATTGTTGAAAGTGCAAATGTAAAGATGGATGAATTTACAAAGAAGAATGAAAAGGAAAGTACAAAAGAACTAGAGGACTAAAATAGGTTTGTTTACAATGAAGAAACTGACACTCTTTTTAGTAATAACTGAGAGGGGGGGTGAATAAGTGGCCTCAAAATTTTATCCTTCAAACTTAACCAACAATCAATAAACCTCAGATTATTATGTCCCTACAAGATGCATGCCATGAAATACTAATATTGATTAACTGTCTATCAGTGTTCTCTTCCAATACTTATTCTTTTCTTGATTACCAATAAGCAATATAACTATTTACCGAAACTCAGTAAATAAGAAGAGTATATCGATCAATCTAGTGTTAACTATGTCAGATACAAAACAATAAAGAAATTAATCATACACACATAACACATGAATTTTTAACATTGAAACCCAGTTAAGGGAAAAACCATTGGGACCAGTACACCAAATTTTCACTCTTCTAAAGTGGGCCCTGTTAGGAGCCAACCTTGTTAAAGGTTACAAACACACTGTTAAGTGTGACCTTGTTAGAAGTTTTTATACATAGAGGTTTTCACTTAGTATCAGACATCTATTGCTACCATCCATGAATCAGCCTCCTTCTTAGACTATCAATAGGTATCGGGAAATTCCAATGCTACTTTCATGAATCAACCTTTTTGGCACTCCTTGGGATATACCTCAATATATAGAAGACTGTTAAGTCCTGCTCGATTAAGAGACTTGATGCTTCAATGGTTAAACTGAAACACTATGAATTGTTCATGATGTAACTTTGAATTGTAGATTTTCAGATCTATTTAAGTACATTACCTCTTTGGTCAATATATCAATTCAATCCTTTGTGCTCCACACTTTCTACTCTATGATGTTGTGCTCATTGTTAGATGGTGTCTGTAGAATTCCTTAGCTCTCTTTCAGATTGATTGATTAGGACTGTATTAAGTTATTCTTCATCATTTTCTCTTTAGCATCCTCTTTCTATTCACTCTCCTTAATCCCATTTATAAATGAATTAAGCTTGTCTCTTATATAGACATAATATTCACTATTTCTTGATTCTTGATTCTTGGCGTGAGAAATAATCTAGCCAATTAGATTTAAAGAATAACTCTTGATTTGAATCATAATTATCTTCTTGCAAACTGTACAAATCATCTTTAAATAAATCACTTAACTCTGGTCGAATAAAACAAATAAAACAACCAGTTAAGTCTATCTTTAGCTCTTACCAGCTAGATATTTTGTCATTTTCTAAACTCTCTTTTCTGTCAGTCACCTTTATAGTTAGTTGTCGGTGACAAATGATAGTTCCATCAGTGAGATTCCTATTAGCTTCGTGATCTTCGTCTGTCAGGCATCATTAGAATTTTACTCGTCAGGAAACCTTCTGACTTTTCTCGTCGGGCATAACTATGGCTTTGCTTCGTCGGGAAACACTATACTTTTGATCATCGGGTATCATTGTGACTATTCTTATTTTCCTTTACCGATGGTGTGCACTCCCTCAATGTTGTTTGTCAGGTCTTGATTGAGTTAGATAAATAAGCTTTCCAATCATAGATTTGTACAATGTTTTACCAACTGCTGTGGAGTCATCATCTTTTGAAATTTTACTTCCTATGATCATAGGAGTGCATACTGGCTTGCAATCCTCCATCTTGAAGGTTTTCAATATTTCCTTTACATATTTTGACTGATTAATGAATATTCGTTAATCTGTCTATTTTACATTTAATCCCAAAAAGTATTTTATAGGACCAATCATACTCATTTCCAATTCATTCTGCATTTCTTTTGAAAATGCTATACTAAGCTTGTCATTACCTCCAAAGATAATGTCATCAGCAAATTTGGCAACTAATAGTAATCCATCAGGTGTTTCTCTTATGAACAAGTTGCAATCTGCTGCTCCTTTCTTGAATCCAATCTTCGTGAGATAACCATCTAGTCTCTCATACCACACTCTTGGGGCCTGTTTAAGTCCATAAAGTGCTTTCTTTAGTCTGCATACCATGTATGGTCTATCTGAAAGGTTAAATCCTTCAGGCTATTCTATGTAGACTTCTTCTTTTAAGTCACCATTCAAAAAGGCTGGTTTGACATCCATTTGATAAACTTTAAAGTATTTTAGTGTTGCATAAGCCAAAAATAATTTTATGGCTTCCAATCTTCTCACAGGGAAAAATGTATCAGTGTAGTCTATTCCTTCTCTTTGTGCATATCCTTTACATACTAATCTTTCTTTGTTTCTTATTACTGTACCTTCTTCATTCATTTTGTTTCTGAAAATCCACTTTGTTCCAATTACATTTTTATCACTTGGTCTAGGAACCAATTCCCATGTGTCATTCTTGATTATTTGATCTAGTTCTTCTTTCATTGCATTTTTCCAATCAGAATCATTACAAGCATCTTCAACACTTAATGGTTCAATCTGTGAGAGTAAACATACCTCTTCATCCACTATTAGATTCTTTGCTTTTGATCTGGTCAAAACATTGCTGCTCTGATCTTCAATGATATCATTTTTAGAGTGGTATCTGGATGTAAACTTAGGAACCTTAGGTGTGACATCTTCCTCTGTAATCAGTGGTTCTTCATTGCATGAATCAGGGTCATTGCATGAGACATCAATGCAATCAAACATTTCTTCAATCATAGTATCTTTACTGTTAGGTCTGGGCTCTTCTTCAATCAAAGGTGCATAATCATAGTACCTCTCTTGAATCATAAAATTATCATCAATCTTAACATGTGTGCTTTCAATTATCTTCTTTAATCTCAAATTGAAACATCTGTAAGCTTTTCTTTTTGTAGAGTAACCAATAAAAATACCTTCATCACTTCTAGCATCAAACTTACCAATACTGTCATCTCTCTTGATGTAGCACTTGCTGCCAAATATTCTGAATTATTTTACTGTAGGTACATTACCAAACCAAATTTCATAGGGTGGGTTGTCCACACCTGGTCTCAATTGGGTTCTATTGATAGTATATACTATTGTGTTCACTGCATCTCTCCAATAGGTGTGCACAACTTTTCCTTCAATCATCATGGTGCGTGATGTATCTAGTATAATCCTATTCCTCCTTTCTGCAATTCCATTTTTCTGAGGTGTTCTAGGGGCACTCAACTGCCTTTTTATTCCATGTTCTTCACAGTAGTCATAAAACTGGTCAGAGCTGAATTCTCCTCCTCTATCTGATCTTAAACATTTCAGTTTTAGTCCAGATTCATTCTCAACCTTAGCTTTGAATATTTTTAACTTCTCAAAGGGTTCTGACTTTTCTTTTAAGAATGAAACCCACATCATCCTAGAAAAATCATCAACAAACAAAATAAAGTACCTTTCACCATAGTATGATCTTGTTTGAGTAGGACTGCATAAATCCGTATGCACTAAGTCCAACTTGTTTTCAACTGAGGTCTGCTTGCTTCTGAATGAACTCCTTACATGTTTACCCATAACACATTCCCTGCCTATTGTGTCAACTAGCCTTGCAATTCTTGGTAGGTCTCTAACTGCCTTGACATTACTGATCTTTACTATATTTTGAAAATTGATATGACATAGTATCTTGTTCCATAACCAACTGTCATCTACTTTTGCAACAAAACAATTTACATCTGAATTGAGCTAAAAAACATTACCTTTTGTTTTAGAGCCTGATGCAATAATGTCTCCATCCTTGTTGCTAATAATGCACTTATTGTCTTTGAACTCCAAATGATAACTTTTATCAAGTAGCTGTCCAACACTCAATAGATTATGGTGCAAACCATCAACATATAGAACATCATCTATCTTATTCTTTCCATCCAAGGTGATGGAACCTCTGCCTATGATAGGTTTAGGAGTGTTATCTTCAAATCTAACCATACCACCTTTGTATTTGTCTAGATGTATGAATTTGTATTTGTCACCTGTCATGTGGTGTGAGCATCCGCTGTCAATGATCCAATCACTTCTGACATCTACTTTTGAAATTAAGGCTAATTCTTGTTCTTCTTCTTTATTTGCAATGTCCATTTCTTCAAGCAACCTTTCCATGTATTTAAGGGCAATGAATCCAATTTCATCTTCTCCTGAATCTTCATCAATTACACCTTTTTCAGAATGGTAACATTCCTTCCTATATTTAGGTTTGTAATCAGATCTGAACTTCTTGACTCTTGTGGGACACTTAGATGCAAAGTGACCAATCTTATTGCATGAAAAACACTTGAATGGAAGCTGTCCTTC
>MU224987.1:592619-612818 GCA_018584345.1 Thuja plicata
GTGGGGGTGCTAGTGGTGGAGTGAGGACTAGAGGTGGCCAGAGTGGTGGTCAGACTAGTACTCTGAGAGTAGGGTTACGCACTATTTTAGAGGATGAGGAGGCGATGGAGGAGGAGGCACCCTAGTTAGTATGGAGAGTACGCTGATGGACTCATGCTGTCTTGGCTTCGAGAGAGGAGGACAGGGTGGTGATTGAGGATGTGGATGTTGAGATTGGAGATATAGATGTGGAGGCTTTAGATGAGTAGATTGTAGGGACTATTTCCTCAACTAGTAGTGGAAGCACTGGCAGGAGTATGGGTGAGAGTTTAGAGAGTGATGGGGATGGATTGGGGGAAAGGGCCAAGAAGGGAGATATGGATGTGGCCATGGGAGGTATGGAGGTTGATCCCTCAGATTTGGAGTGGCTCACTCAGCAGGTATAGGATCTTCAGGCCAGGCTTGCTTCTGTTGATGCCCATGCTAGAGCATTGGAGGCTCAGGTTACAGCGGCTGAGGCTATAGAGCAACAGGATCGATCAGAGGTTCAATCATTCATTGACAGCGTATAGGATGCCTCTCACCGAGATGTTTTGGACTGATACTATAGATCCAGTCATGATGCATAGAGAGAGATCAAGTATTGGAGGTGACACTATGAGGGTGTAGTTCTCGTAGAGTAGAGAGTGCCCAGTTACATAGCCTCTCAGAGATCTAGCAGAGCGCAAAGATTGCAAAGCAATAGTGTTAGAGCTCCTAGTTCATCATAGAGACCAACTTCTAATATGCCACCCCCTCATCCACCTCCTGGCGAGGGTGGGGATATCATATGTTGATCCTATTATGTATCATGTACCATTTTTGTAGTGATGTTCATTTGATATACTCTGAGTAGTGTCCATTTTTGTATCCTGACACGCATGATTTTTATTGATATATATGTTGGTTACCTTGTTTTGTTCAGACTTGTGACAGCTCATTGTACTCAGATATTTTGATTTATATGAGATGCAACTAGTGTTTTTGATATGATGTGCAATGGTTTACTTTCTATATATATGATCTACATAATTTTGGTTTTAAGACTATGAGATGTATATGCAACATGATTCTACTATGCAGACTCGTAGATGGATGATTTAATTTTCCTATGATACTAACACGTATATGCAGGATGGTGGAAATGAAATGTATGTTTATATGAGATGCTTATGTATGCATGTGATTTTATGATTTATCATGTATGCAACTACTATATTTTTTTCTTTTTTGATGCACTTAAATGGAATAAATGCAATCTATTATGCACAAAATATCTGAGTAATGCATGTGATAATTAGAAAGAAGTTATTTTGAATAGATGTTCTCTAAGATTGATCTAATGGAATGGAATGATAGAAAGGATTTTTTTTTCTTTTTTTTAATAGATATAAATTGATAAAAATGATGAGTGTCCCAAGTCGCTGCCCCTATTTCCAATTTTTGTCATCATTGCATCTTTTTTGCATTTTCTAAAATTCTGAAGAGTGTTCAATGTATCTAGATCACATACCACCTAGATACCGCCATGACCTCTTGATAGCGGAAGGAGTAGAGAGATTGAATAGAAAGAGAACCTAGTGCACCCAAATATTGACCATCTGGGTTCAACTATGTTCCCTATTTGAAAAGAAAGAGAGCCAAAAGTACCCACATATTGACCATGTAGATATCGCTTTATCCTCTAAAGAAACTGCAACAAGGATATCAAGATAGAACTCCTATGCACCTAGAGTCCATCTAGATAACACCATGAGCTCTTGATTCCGAAAGGGAAAGCCAAAGAAAACAAGATAGAACTCCTACGCCCCTAGAGTCCATCTACATAGCATTGTGAGCTCTCGATTGCAACATAAAGGGAAAGACCATAGAAACCAAGATAGGACTCCAACACACTCAGAATCCATCTAAATAGCATTGCGAGCTCTTTATTATATAAACCAAACAAGCAAATAAAAGAGAAGGAATGTCCTATTCTTTCCCAGGGTTAAGCTTAGATTGTGGAACTGTGTGGCTACCAGATAAGTGATAACACCTATCGCATTTATCCTAAATCAGCATGGCCCAGAAATTGAAGTGAACATTCAACAGACAACAATCAAAGAAAATAAGTCATGGTCTATCATAGCTACTCTCCTCACGTGGTGGATCCTGGAGTATAATAAGAACATAACCACAAAGTATAGACTGACATCTGACCGACTGACTGACCTAGTCAACATTTTTGGATGGTTCCTTGATCTAGTTGGATTTTCTTGATTGGCTCAACTCTTTGGATAGGCTTGATTGGCTTGATTGCCTGAGTGTGTCTGGTTTTCAGTAATAGATTACTCATATAAGACTGACCTGTCTGGTTTGAGCGTATCCATCACTGTGGAAGAAAATTGATATGATTTGATTGATTGATTGTGATCGTGTTGGAAGCTGATCAAGATGTGTCAGATGGGCCCCATGTTGGTTTGCAAAGCTCATGATTGTGACAATTGATAGCTTGGCTTGGTCGCCAGTTGCTTGATGATTGATTTGATAGATTGATAAAGCTGTGTTAGATGAGCCCAATGCTTATTCGCAAATCTCATGACTGTGATATTGATTGATTGGGTGTGATCTCCCTATGCTCTCTTGATAACTGAGTTGGCTTTATTTCTTGGTATTTTGCAAATTTTTGAATGTTTTTGCTGAAGATTGATTTTCTCATAACATTTTGATCTTTTTTAGGCTTTTGATGTGTTTTCCAATTTTTAGGGAATTTTTTTCAGGACATTAGAATTGCCCCCTTGTTTGGTGGACCAGTATTAACCATGGGTAAGTGCTTGGTGCTTAGAGGGGAGTGTGATTCTAGATATAGCTTGGGTAGGCAGTCTTGCATTTGAAGTGTGCTCAAGCTTTTGGAGTTCATTGATGGTGAAGCTGGATTTGATCATTTAGCGCTTGTTTGCCAAGTTTTCACCGAGGTACCTACTTAATAGTGCCTATTTTCTAGGTTTTCACTGAGAGAGCAATTTTGTTTCTCTTTACCTTTTTTTTTGCTTTTTTGATTCTTTTTGTTGTCGCCAAGGTGCCTATTTGCCAAGTTTTAACCATGGTAACATTTTGTATTTTTTGATTTTTTAGTTTTTTCTGGATATGTAGATAGGTGCCTTAACCATAGAGACCTCAAGGATATAACCTCTTGATGTGCTTATTGTTGATGTATTCGGGGAGCTAATCTCCTTCTTGTGTCGCCAGTATTAATGCCCCACTCTGAGTAGAGATTACAATGACAAATGGTCCTAGCCAGTTAGGCTCAAACTTTATAGGTTTGACTCACTCTGCTTGGTTCTTTTGATTTTCCATGAGGACAAGGTCTCCTATCTCAAATGTTTGTGACCTCACCTTCTTATGATAGTTCCTTCTAAGGCGATTCTGATAGCCTTATAAGTGGTCGAAGGCATGTTGTCTTCTTTCATCTAGTAACTCCAGTTCACTGAGCCTTGCTACTCTGTAGTCCTCACCTGTAATCAGGTTCTTCAAAGATGTCCTTAGGGATGGGATTTACACTTTGAGGGGTAATACTACCTCTAATCCATAGACTAGGGAGAAAGGAGTGGCTCTTGTAGGTGTTCTCACACTAGTTTTATATGCCCATAATGCGGGACTAAGCTGTAAAAGCTAGTCTCGCCCTGATTCATTCACTATTTTCTTCAATATTTTTAAGATTGTTTTGTTTGTAGCTTTGGCTTGGCCATTCCCTTAAAATTATAAAATGAGGAGAACCCTTGTTTGATATGGAACTGTTCACATAGCTCTTCAATGTACTTGTTCTGGAAAGGTGTACCATGAGTTGTCAGGATAGTTTGAGGGATCTTGTATCGATAGATAATGTGGTTAAGTATGAACATTGTTATTTGCTTTCTAGTTATGTAAGTGAGGGGAATTGCTTCCACCCACTTGGTGAAGTACTCTATTGCTGTTATGATGTATTTGTGTTAATTTGCTGAAGAAGGTGTAATTTTTCCCACTAGGTTAAATCCCCACATGGAAAATGGCAATGGTGATGTGATAAGATTTAGTTCTTGGGCTGGTGCTTGGATGAAGTCTCCATGAATCTGACACTTTCTACACCTTTGAACATGTTTGTGTGTATCTGTCTCTAGTGTGGGCCAATAGTACCCCATGCAGATGATCTTCTTAGCTAAGTTGTTGCCACCTCTGTGGGTTCTACATATTCCTTCATGTACCTTGTACAAAGCTCTCTGGGATTTCATGGAAGAGAGACATCGTAGTAGCATTCCATCTAGACTTCATCTATATAAAGTAGTTGAGGGGATGGTATACCTAGAGGGTTGGTGGATGAGGGTCTTTCTCTGGTTCCTAGACAAGTTGGGAGGTAAGACACTGTTTTGTAGGTAGTTATAGACATCTTGGTACCATGGGGTTTTAGGACCAACAAGGACGCATGTTGATTCTATGAAGGATGCTTGATTTTATGGCACCAAGAGTTTCTCTACTAGAAACTAGAATCTTGTTTCATTGCTTGACATATCAATCAATGATGCTATGGTAGCCATCACGTCTGCAACTTTGTTCTGTGCTCGTGGGACTTGCTCAAAGAAGATGTAATGGAACTTGGTACGTAGTATTTCCATCTGTGCTCTGTATGGTATGAGCTTCTCATCTTTGGTTGTATAATCATTATTTTCTTGACTAATGACCAACTGTGAATCTCGAAAGACCTTAAGGTTCTTGATTCTCCATTGAATTTCTATCTTTAGACCGATGACCAGTGCTTCATATTCTGCTATGTTGTTTGTGCATGGGAAGCTGAGTCTGAAAGACTTTGGAATTATATCATGATCTGGAGTGATAAGCACTATCCCTACCCCCGCACCATGGTTCGTGCATGACCCATCAAAATAGAGTTGCCATACTTTGATCACTCGTTGTAGTGTCATAATAGATTCGTCAGCAAAGTCAGAAATAATAGGATGATGGTCCTGAATTGGTGCCTCTACTAGTTGATCTATGATTACTTGCCCTTTGATGGCCTTTCTATGTACCTACTCAGTGTCAAACTGACTTAAGATCATTACCCACTTCGCAAGTCATCCGGTGAGTGTTGCTTTGCTTAGGAGGTATTTTAAAGGATCGACATGTGTGATCAACTTTGTTTGGTGACTCAACATATAATGTCTCAGCTTGTGGGAGGTGAAAACAACTGCAAGGTGTGACTTTTCAATTGGCATATAGTTGAGTTCATATCCTACCAATGTTCTACTTAGATAGTAGATGACCCTTTCTTTACCTACATCATCATGTTGTGCTAGGAGTACACCTAATGCTCATTCTGTTGCTGAGATATGTAGAAGCAATGGTCTACCATGGACTGGTGGCACCAATATAGGAGACTTGAGGAGGTAGTCTTTGAATATTTGGAATGCTTTTTCGCATTTCTCTATCCATATGAATTCGATGTTTTTCTGCCGTAGATGTTGGAATGGGTGGCACTTGTCTACTAGCTGAGCTATGAAGCGCCTGATTGATTGGAGCCCTCCTTGTAACCCTCTTAGTTGTCTCAAGTTTGATGGTGGAGGCATGTCCAATATTACTTTGACTTTCTCTAGGTCTACTTTGATGCCTTTATGTGACAATATGAACCCTAGTAGCTTTCCTGTTGTGACACCGAATGCACATCTCTTTGGGTTAAAATAGACTTTGTATTCTTGCATTCTATCAAATATTGGTACCAATACGTGTAGATGATATTTGTGAAGCATTGACTTGGCTAGTATGTCATCCACATAATCTTCCATTCTTTTGTAGATGAGATCATGAAATATTGTTGTCATAGCCCTTTGATATGTTGCACCCGCATTTTTGAGACCAAGTGGCATGACATTCCAATAGTAAGTGCCCCAAGGACATGTGAAATCTATTTTATTTTGGTCTTCTAGCGTGATCCTTATCTGATTATACCCTAAAAATCCATCCATGAGTGATAGCATTTGATGTCTAGCAGTTAGATCCACTATCATGTCAATGTTAGGTAAAGAAAAATCATCCTTGGGACAAGCTATGTTGAGATCTCTGAAGTTTGTGCAAATCCATATCTAACCAATGTGCTTTGTAACTGGTACCAAGTTAGATATCTAGTCTGCGTATGGTATAGGTCATATGAACTTATCATCCAGGAGCTTCTTTAATTCTTCCTTCACTAACAATGCAATATAGGGATGCATCTTCCTTAGCTTCTGCTTGACAGGTTTGGTGTTGGGTAGCAATGAGAGATGATGTAGTACAAGTTCTGGATCTAATCCTGGCATATCTGAGTATGACCATGTGAATTTGATCATCCTTGCTTTAAAGAAGTTGATAAAATATTCTCTCTCCTTAGGGGTGAGTGATTTTTCCAAGTATATGTTCTTTGGGTTCTTATCATCTCCCAAATTGAATTCCTTTGTTGCTTCTACTAGTAATGCCAATTTCTCCTCTGTCAAGGGGAGGAGTTCCTTCTTTCCATCTTCTAGTGCCTCAGTGAGGTTTTTTCTAGAAGATACATCTTGTTTTATCTTTTTATCATTCTTTTGTGGACTGGTAAGAGGAGCTGCCTCCCCAAAATATGTCACTTTGTCAAGGTCAATGGAGAAGCCTTCCTTGTGGTCTCCTGATGGAATGTCTTCCCTAAGTCCCATGAAATCAGCAATAGCCTCATCATTCTCGAAGATATATAAATCAAGGGGTCCTTGTTGATCCCACTCTATTAGCTTCAGGTGTACAAGATAGATACTTTCATGGTTGTCTGACTCTAGTTGACTAAAAGGGACTACAGATATGGTTCCTACAAAACTAGACTGTGATGTGGACCCACCACTTGAGGTTTGATAAATGACATGCTTATCTATGCAAGGTTTTTGGCAATGGATAGTTGGTCAAATAAGTATTCTAGGTTTATGATAGTGTCTAACCAAGGGGAATAATCTAGGATCGATGGTTTAGAGTCATGAAGGGATCTCCACTCATACTCATGGGAGTCAGTCTCAATAGAACGCTCATCAGATGTCTCACTTCCTTCATTATCATCGATTGTAATGTGGAGGTCTATTTGGGTTTGTGTGGTTCCCTCTTCGGCGGGAAACAACTATGCTAATATGTTTCTTATCAAGACATGTTCTGTGTTGTGGCCCGGTGCATCTCTCCTATTTGTTCTTGATCGACTTGGATGTCTTGGATCACTGGACCAGTTGTTTGTTTTCCATAGCCCAACCCTCTCTTGTTTCTTTGTGTTGGTGGGAGAGACAATTCCATTATGCCTTTTTGTCTTTCCCCCAACCCATTTGTACCATCATACCCAAATATTTGTGACATTGTATAACCATTACCATAGTTTGACAGGGGTAGGGTTTGTCGGATTGTCTCTGGTGGGTCTTGGTATAACCATGTACTGATATCTTGTTTAAATGGATTTTCTTCTTCTACATCTCCCCATTGGACAAAGGTTGTGGGCAGACATATGAATAGAATAGGCTATGGAGTTTCTATTGTAATAATAGGTTGTGGAGTGCCATAAGTTCTCAGGCTCTGAGGCATGTGCATGATGGTGAAAGCCTCTTCATATCTATAATCACCACATCCTTTGTCGGTGATGGATATTTTTCCCGCTTTCTGTGTGAAATCCTTAGGATTTGAATCTGAAGAAGAGGGAATACTTGTGTCTTTGTTAATGGCTATCTTTCTTGTTGTCCATGTGACATCCTTAGGATTTGAATCTGAAGAGGATAGGATACTTGCATCTTGGTTTGAGGGGACCTGGTTATCGGTGTTGATTTGGACAACATTACACTATTAGAAAGGATGAGGATCTCCCTCTATGATGATTTCCTCTCCCTGGTGTGGGAACTTGATGCATTGATGGTACATCAAAATTATGACTTGCATTTCATGTATCCAGGGTCTCCCTAGCAGCATGTTGTATCCCAACTGAAGGTCTAGGATCTTGAAGGGAGTGTTTTTTACCACTGGACCGATACAAATAGGTAGAATGATAATACCTTTAGAGGACCTTTCCTCTTCATCATAAGCTTTGATATTTATCCTCCTTGTGACATCAATGCTTGATTCTGAATAGCATAGTTATTTGATTAACTTTAGAGTATAGATGTTTAACCCAGCTCCACCATCAAGAATGGCCCTACGAATAGTGCTTTTGTTGACCTGGACCAGTAAGTGCAAAGGATCATTATGCAAGGGTTTATGCGGCAGCACATCATGGTCTATTAATGTGGACTATTTGTTAGCAGCTATATGGTAAACCATCATTTGGAAGCTCTCAGGTGTTATGTCCCTTGGGACAACTACATTCTGAAGGGCTTGGTCAAGTGCCAATTTATGCTATGGAGATATGCGCAATAGGTAAAACATGGAGATTTGGATAGGTGTGCGCTTTAGTTGATCCACTATGCTTTGCTTTGGATCTGAGTTTGCTTTAGGGTTGGTAGGTACAGTAGATAAGGATGGTACTCCTTACAAGATGACTTTGGCGCGATGCATTGTTACAGTAGAGTTGTTACCTTGGTCTTTGATAGTGATAGTAGCCACATGGCTATCTGAAGGATTGAGGCAATTGATAACATTATCACTATTGGCATATGTATAGTTAACTTGTTTTTCCTGTCCACCAGACCTGGAGGATTTTCCCTTGATATCATGAAAGGTATCATTGAAGATAGTGTGATAAGTTGTGCCTTTGGTTTGGGTATTTCTCACATCGATGGCCCCTATTTCAATCAGGTCTTGGATAGCGTATTTCAATCGATAATAGGTAGATTTTTTATGCCCTTTTACCTGATGAAACTCGCAAACATCCTTGTCATTATACCACCTTGGTTTGTTTGCATCCTGTTCAAAGTCCCTGATTTCTGGGAGAGTGATAGTGTTTGATTGTATTGACTTGCGTAAAGATGATTCTATCGGCTCTCCTAATAGTGTGAAATCTCATTGCTAGAAATGAAACTATGGTCTGTGTTAATTCTATTGTTGACTGTTTGACACAGTGGCTGCTTGTACATGGGGAGGTTGGCTTTGGGTGTATGCTTGTTGAGTGGGCCTTGTGGGTTTTTGGTTGGCGATAGGTGGGCCTTGCAATGACACCTTGGGTTGTGCATAATTGACTATGTTCACATCAATGACACCATCGCTAGTGACATTTTTTTTTGTTCTACCACTTAGCTTTATTTGTTGCATTTTTGTTTGTATTCATTTGTGTTGGATCTACAAGGATTCCTCATTTGGCTAAGTTCTTCTCACAACAAACTCCTCGTTCGATGAGTTGTGTGAATTTTGGAGCTAATTGTAATTCTATTGTGAATGAAATGTTTGGGATTAGATTGTCAATGAACATGACTATTAGGTCTTGTTTGGGCACATCATATGTTATGCAGTTTGTTGTATTCCTCCATCTCTGTAGGAACTTCACAAAAGACTCTCCATCCCTCTTCTTATTATCACACAGGTCCTTGATGCTGACCTTGCACTCAATGTTATGATGGAAGTGAGCTATGAACTTTTTAGCCAATTCACCCCAAGACTGAATGCCATGAGGTAAATGTGAGAACCATGCCATTGCTGGTCTGACCAAGCTTTGTGGGAACAGTCATATTAAATATGTTTCATCATGGGTGACTTTGATGCAACTAGCAAAAAACTCTTGGATATGCTCAATAGGGTTGGTATTGCCCCTATATTTGTCCAATTTTGGTACCGAGAAGTGATTTGGGAATGGAGACATGTAGAGAGAATGGTCAAAGGGGTATGGGTATAAATCCTCTCTGGTGTAGGATTTAGTTTGCCCCTGATTTTGCATATCCATCATTTGGGTTTGAAGGGTTTGCATTTGTTGCATTAACATGTCTGTTTGATATTGAGGTTGATGTGTGAGGACATTCCTCTGTGTTGTAGTGGGTGTGAGACTACACCTCTGTGTCCCTTGAGTAGGAACATAGGATTTCATCTTGGGGACTTGATATTGATTTCCCACCGAGTGATTTTGAAGTGGGGGCACATGAGTAGCCCATGGTGAGTTTTGATGTCTTTGCTGTTGTGATTGGAACTATGGTTGATACTTCTAGGGTTGATATTGTTGTTACTGAGGTTGGGGTTGAAGCTGGAGTTGTTGTTGTTGAGGTTGGAATTGAGGAAACCGAAGTTGGGGTTATTGTTACGGGGGTTGGTTTTGAAGAAACTAAAGCTAGGGTTATTGTTACGAGGGTTGGTTTTGAGGAAACTAAAGCTAGGGTTGGATTTGAGGAAACTAAAGCTCGGGTTTCTATTGTGGAGGTTGGTTTTGAGGCAATTGAAGCTGGGGTTATTATTGTGGAGGTTGTTTTTGAGGCAACTGAAGTTGGGGTTGCTATTGTGGAGGTTGGATTGATGTCAAAATGGAAAAAGGTGTAGCCTTGGGTGGGCATTGACTATAAGTTGTACCTATAGAGATGGATCCCTGTGGGCATGCAGTGTTGATCCCAAGACTAGTATGAGTTGACTACAATATCAACATTGTTTCAGAATAGTTGGTGTTTTTGTGTAGCTTGAGAGCTTGATTTCCCTAGCCACGTGACCGAAGGGGGGAGCATACTAGTGACCATAGGTGCACTCAGTTGTGAGCCTGTCATGCTTTGAGTGGAAGATGTGCTAGCCTGGTTCATGCCATTGGTTTGACTGGGTATTGTCTGTGTCAATATGGGTAATACCAATGGTGGAAATATTTGAGAGACAACAGGCAGTATCTAAGGAGGCTGAGTAGTGTTTTGACTTGCAAGAGGGTTTCCAGGCCATATGGTTGATACACTGAATTAAGCAGGCAGTTTTACTCCCTTCTTTATTAGCATGGCTAAGAAGCATTCAGGATTCCTCTCTACAACACCGTCAACTACTTGCGTGGAATAAGTATATTTCTCTATATCCTCTAGTTCCTCTTCTATGACATTTTGGAAATGAGTTGCCCCACAAGGTTGTTCAAGGAACAAACTAGTATTTATGAAAGGATCATTCTCTTGCTCTGTTACCCAAGTGGGAAATCTTTTGATATATGACTCATCAGGTTGTGTTCTATCCTTAGATCTTGTGTAAGGCCCTCCATGAGGTGTTTGAGATATAGTGTGGTCCAAATTTTGTAACTAAAACAAGTGATATAAAACAAACAAGGAAGAAAATCCTTTCTAAGGAAGTCTGAGTTATGTTTTGGACAAGGGTAATTCTAAGGATAGATTTTGATATATCTTGATCTCAAAGTGGTGATGATGTAAAAAGATAAGATTTTTTGAGCTTTGCCTTGGACAAAGTCACTTTGATAAAGATGATGATGTTTGATATGATGAGATCAAGGTATCTCAAGTCTAAGCTTTCGAACTAACAATATTTTTCACGATAATCGTGCTTTACAGAGAAGGGATGATCTTTATTGTTTAGAGATTCACACAATGTTCTTCACATTTTCCTGGGATAGACACTAGTTTTGGACACCAAATGAAGAGTTCTCTCAAGGTTTTTAGGTTAAAACAAGTGTAAAATATCTCTGGTCAAGTGCATAAAAACTCCATTGATTGTGGAAAAGTGTATGGTCGATTGCGGTACGTTATCACCAATTGTAGTAATAAAAAAGATGATTAAAGCAATAAATAAGTTAACTACAGCAGACTTCCTTCAATTAAGGTAGAATTTAGGCAATTGTTGTAAAAGGGAAACAGTGTCAAAAAGATTAGATGATAAGTAACACTGTCTGACAATTTTGATATTCTGGAACAATGCTTCTGATTTGCAAGATAGTTGATGTTGACAACCCTAGACTTTAACATGTTTGACTCATTTTGACCTTTGGATGTTTTGTTTTGCATTTTCAAAAATGATCAAAGAAAAATCATGACAGACACTGTGTTTTGAAGAAACGAAAAAATGAAAATGTGTATGTTCTACAACTTTTTCAAGTTGTTAGGTTATCACGAGGTCTCAACAATGAACAGTCAGATTAATCTAGGTCAATGGCTTTAGAATACAATGTTATAGGCCAATGCTTTAATGTCTGTTAGCTCACATAATAATTGTCACACTACTATGACACAAAGTTCCACAACGTAGGTGCCCGTGTTTTTTCTGTTTACAGGTATTGTTGCCATGGAGTGAAGATCTCTTTCACTACACAAATACTGTTGGACACATATGTTGGTAATCTTGGGAGGAAATTCTGCAACCCCTTGCACTATAATAAGGTACTTGTTTGGAGGTAAATCGGGTTGGCCTCTAATTAACGAGGTTGTAATAAGGGTCTGTGGTGTCTATCCAATCAGTTTGTACGTGTGTGACTCACTTAAGAGCCTAGTTGATCATGCTAGCTCCTTAGGGATATTCACCCGATCCAGACTATTACCAACACACCTCAACCAAGCTTGGCTAGGTAAGATGGAACTTTGGTTCATGCCTTGTTTATATACCAACTGGAAGGATTACCAGTTTAAGGTCATTCTCCGAGGAAAGAGCGCATTCCCCAAATAGGCCTTTCTACAAAGTATAAAGGTTCTTAATCTAACAGTTTATGCAAGTGAACCCAAAACTCAACACACAAGGTAAATTGATTAAGCTCCAAAATTTTGAAATGTGAACTAAGCTACACCACCATACAAGCACAAGTGTTCGATATTAAGCCCAAAAGTAGGTCTTGATTGCTTGTTCAATTTTAATGCACCAATTTGAGAGATTTTTTTCCTTGTTCAATTTTAGTCCCCATGTCAATTTTAAGCCCAAATCTAAAATGTGAGATGTGAGATGTTTGACAAACACTATTATTTTTAAACCCAAATCAACAAGTGAATTCCTTTTAGTTTGCTTTGTTTAAACAAGTTAGTATCAAAAGGATTTTTGCAAAATGAGAGTATTTGTAACTTTGAAACAATGAATGATACTCACCAACAACTTACCTTTCCTATTCGTGGGAACTTGTCGTCCTGCAGAAAAATAAAGAAAGTATCAGATTTTTAGAAAGATAAAGAATTTTGGTCCTGATGAGCAATTTTGCAGGTGATTGAGGTAATTCATAGGCAATTGCAAGAAACAACAGGCGATTGTGGCCTAAAAATATCAATTGGGGCAAAACACTTTTGTAATCACCTAAAAATGGTCACATAAACCCTAGACCCCCAATCTCAGCATTTAATCAAGAAACCCTAACCTTGATTAAACCTAAGTCCTAGATCAAATAGGCAATTATCAAATTCAAACTGATCTGACCTAAACCCTAGGTCCTAATCAATCATCGTACTTGATTAATTAATTAATTCCTAAAATCATAATACATTGGCAAAATAAACATTATGTTAATTATTTAAATGATATTATGACATATTAATTAAATAAAAATTATAAAATTGTCAATTAAATCAAAAAGGAATTAAATTAATTATAAAATCATAAATGTGTATTCAAAATCAATTTAATTATTAAAAATGCATATGACATCATCAAATCCAGTTAACTGATTTATCAAAATGGAAACAATCCAGTTCCACTCAGTTAACTGATTCTCCACTGTTTATCATTTTGGAAACATTTCAGTTAACTGTGAACTNATTTTGGAAGTTTCCAAAATAACTGATCAGTCAGTTCAGTCAACTGACTCTCTCGACCAATCAAATCACTTGCACATGGATTGTGCTTCTTCAATCGAATCTGAGCCACTCTTTTTGTTTGATCTCGACGGTCGATTCGAGAGAGATTTCTATAAAAGAGAAATTATTTTCCTTCAGAAAGGATCCTAATTTTTGCTTAATGTTATTATGTTGCATTTTCATCTTAGCTTCTTGCATTCTTAGCATAATTTTTACTTAATATTTTCTGTTTATTACTTTCAAGCAAATCAATCTAGTTTAGAGCACACTTTTGATTTGGTGTTATTAAAATGAATATCTCACACTCAATTTGGTGCTTCTAAAATGAATCTTAAGTAGCTTGGATGAACAACAAGTTGCATAATCATTTAGATTAATCAACATTTTACTTTCATCATATAGTTTTAAATCCTTCATTTAGGTTAGTGTGTAATCACTGAGTTTGCAATGATCTGAGAGCAAGCTCATACTCCTACCTACTAGGAGGCAATAGGTCGATTCATTCACACATGTAGGATGAATTAATCTATATTCATTTCTATATGTGATTGAAGAGCAATGACCATGTTGAAGTGTATGGCTAAATTAGAGGCCCACATTTAGCTATCACATTTGGCTCTTCTATTTACTGAGGATAAACCACAGGTCAACGCTACTGAAGAGCATGTTCTAGAGGAAACATCAATGACTTTTGATGAGCTAGAAACTACTGAATCTGAACAAGCTTTAGATATAGAAGAACACAGTCTAACCATAGCAGAGTTTTTAGGTAAAACTCATCCAAACTGGGGGCAAAGAGTAGATTTCACTCATGTCTTGGATATGAAACCTGATGATGAAACAGATTCACATGAATACGAGTTTGACAGTCTTTCAGAGGGCACTTTAGACATAAATATGGAGACCATGCATGAAGTAGGTGAAGGCTTAGAGGTTAGATCAGATGAGTTAGGACCTCCTATTTCTGACATGAGCTTTGATGATGTCGTTAGGGCTCTTTCTGATTCGAACACATCTATACAAGGTTCAGGTCTAGGACTCTACTTAACTGTCGACGTCTACGATGAACATACCATGAATGCCCTCGAACCCAGTGAACCTTTGCCGCTCATGCATCCTGAACTCATTGATTGGTCCTTACAAGGACAACCTGCTGAAATGCCTACATTTTCCAATGACTAGATTTAGCCTGCTATCTTAACACCGTTGAACCTGTCACCTCTTCCACCAGTGAACCTAGTGTGAGCATGAATGAAACAGACATCAAGTATCTCAGTTATAAGATAAAAATGAGAAAAAGAAAAGGGTCTGAAGGCGAAAACCACATTATGGCAGTTTTAGAACCCAAAATAGTAAAAAGAAAAGATGCATCCCAAGGTGAAAACCTCTCTGAGGTGCCTAAGGATGGGATTCTTGATGTCTTGCCTAGTCATTTACAGGAATGATCATCAGTGCTTATAGAGCCAACTCAACCAGTGAATATTGGTACAGAGGATCATCCACACATCATTCATGTAGCTAAATCTTTGTCTACAGCAGAGCTCAAGGAATTCACAGAATTATTTAAAGAGAAGAAGATAAACTTTACATGGACATACTCAGATATGCCTGGTTTAGATCCAGACCTTATCATGCATCATCTCTCAATAGCTCCTAGAGTAAAACTAGTGAAACAAAAACTCAGAAAAATGCACCCTCATGTTGCATTACTTATCAAAGCTGAACTGGAAAAGTTACTCAAAGAATAATGGATATCCAACATCATACTAGTATTAAAGCTAGACAAATCCATCAGAGTCTACACTAATTTTAGGGATCTCGACAAAGCATGCCCAAAGGATGACTTTCCTTTGCCTAATATTGACATGATTGTGGACATGACTGCTGGGTATGAAATGTATTCTCTCATGGACGGTTTCTCAAGGTACAACCAAATCAAGATTGCTCCTGAGGATCAGGAAAAGATGGCCTTTACATGTGCCTTGGGAACATTTTGTTGGAATGTCATGCCTTTCGGTTTGAAAAATGTAGGAGCTACCTATCAAAGAGCAGTAACAACTATCTTCCACGATATGATGCACACAACTATGGAAGACTATGTGGATGATACACTTGCTAAATAAAAGAAACGATCTCTACACCTACAAGACTTAGGCCCACTCATGGATAGAATGGAAAAGTTTAACTTACGGTTGAATCCTAAGAAATGTGCATTAGGTGTTACCTCTGGCAAGCTGTTGGGTTACATTCTCTCAGCTAAAGGCATATAAGTAGATCCTGAAAAGGTGCGAGCGATACTAGAAATTTCACCTCCCAAGAACATAAGTCAAATGAGAACACTCCAAGGGAGAATCCAGTCTATCAGAAGGTTCATCTCACAATTGGCTGATAGAGCACAACCATTTACCAAGACTCTACGCAAATGCATTACTTATCAATGGAGTGAAGAATGTGACAAAAGTTTCACTCAAATCAAAATGTACCTGGCGAACCTACTAGTACTCATGCCACCTCAACAAGGCAAACCATTGATTTTTTACATTTCAGCTACCTCAACGTCACTGGGGGCATTGCTAGTGCAAGAAGATGAAGACAAGAAAGAACATGCTATATACTATATCAGTAGAACATTGGTGTCCTATGAGATGAATTACTCTATGATTGAGAAAGCATGCCTGGCAATAGTCTTTGCATCTCAGAAATTGTGTCACTACATGTTGGCTCACTCAGTCAAACTGGTGTCTAAAATTGACCCTTTGAAGTATCTCTTGAGCAAAGCTACCCTCACTGGAAGATTGGCTAAGTGGGTTATGCTTCTTAGTGAATTTGACATAGAATATATTGAGCGTAAGGCAATCAAAGGGAAAGCAATCACAGATCAACTAGATGATGCTCCACTACATGACGAAGAACCAATCAATGCTGAGTTCCCAGATGGATCTATTTTGCACATCACTCATAGATCTTGGAAAATGTTCTTCGATGGATCATTCATGCAACAAGGCTCAGGTGTAGGGATTTTGTTTCTTACTCCTCAAAACTATTCCATTCCAAAGGTGTACAAGCTCTTGTTTCCTTGTATAAACAACATAGTAGAATATGAAGCATTGGTCAATGGAATCAAACTGGCTCTTGACTGGAATATTTCTGAGTTACATATCCATGGTGAATCTCAACTTGTAATCAACCAAATAAATGATGTATACCAAACTAAGGATGAAAAACTCATGCCTTATAAATGAATGGTTGATGAATTTAAGAAGTATTTCACTTACATCACATTTCAACAAGTCCCAAGGGTACAAAATAGAGCATCTGATGCTATGAATACACTAGCTTCCTCACAGCAACAAGAGGATGACTTCCGTTATGAGTTCCATGTGGAAGAAATCCATTTCCCTTCCTACAACTCCCCTGACTCCCAAATGGTCTATTCAGTCATTGAATAAGAATCCTCCCTCTATCACCATGTCTACTCTTACCTGCGCCATCGATTCTTGATGGACTCACCAAAAATGAAAAATGACACCTCATCCGCAATGCCTCATGGTATGTTCTTGTGGCCAACGATTTGTATAGGTGAGGATTAGATGGTACTTTTCTTAGGTGTCTAGAAAAAGAAGAGTCTAAACATGCGTTGTCTAAAGTCCATGAAGGAATTTGTGGTTCTCATTCTAACAGTCTGACTCTGGCCTAAAAACTACTTAGAGCATGGTATTATTGGCCAGACATGGAGAAAGAAGCTATCAGGTTCGTAAAGACTTATAAGAAATGTCAGCTGCATGGCAATCTTATACATGCTCCAACAAGGGAGCTCATTCCTTTTGTAACACACTGGCCCTTTCAACAATGGGCATTTGATCTCGTTGGGCAGATTTACCCCTCATCTTCTAATGGACACAAGTTCATTATCACAGCTACTGAGTATTTTACCAAGTGGGTTGAGGCGGTCCCACTCATTAAAGTGACAGGACAATAGGTCTCACTATTCATTCTGAACCACATCATTTGTCACTATGGAATACCTTCCTCCATCATCATTGACAATGGAGGTCAATTTACGAACAGCATTATGGATGAGTTGTGTGAAAAATTCAAAATCACACATCACTATTCTTCAATCTATTACCCACAAGGCAATGGACAGGCTGAGGCCTCATAAAAATCTATTGAAAATCTTACATCGTATAGTTAACAAGTCTGGAAGGGATTGGCACCTACAGATCAATCCTGCATTATGGGCTTACAGAATGAGCATCGGAAAACCTACAGGGGCAACCCCATTTGCATTAGTATATGTGGCAGAAGCAGTCTTTCCCCTAGAGGTAGAAATCCCACCTCTCAGGGTTTCTTTGCACATAATTGTACCAGATGAAGAGTACTGAGTTTTGAGACTCCAAGAACTAGAGCTACTGGATGAACGTCAAAAAGTGGCCTTTGATCACCTTAGAGTTTATCAGAAAAGAATACCAAGAGGATACAAAAAGAAAGTTAGACCTAGAGAACTTTAGGTGGGAGACCTTGTGTTGAGAGAAAATCCTCATAATCAGTCACATAGAGAACAAAAGGGGAAGTTTGAACCCAACTGGCTGGGTCCTTATATCATTACTGTAGCATTTGGGTCCGGAGCCTATCAACTCTCCACACCTAAAGGAGAGCCGCTTCGAGAGCCCATCAACACTCTCCATCTGAATAAGTTCTACACCTAAGGCATTCTCAATGATCAGCACCATGTACATAGTAATGTCCTGAAAAAAATCTAAAAATTGGAAAAAGTCCTGAAAAAAATGATCATCTTGGTGAAAACCTAGCAATAGGCACCTTGATGTATCAATCAAAAAAAATCAAAAAATGGAAAAATACAAAAAAATTGAAAAAGAAGAAAAAGTGCCTTGGTGAAAACCTGGTAAACATGCACCATGGTAGCAAAAATAGAATCTCTGCCAAGTAGGTGAAAACCTGGTAAATAGGCGCCTCTTGTACTCAACGCTCCATCTATCAATGCTCAATCTTGGCATCAATCCTTTGCTTTAGTTTGTACATATCTTTCAGTCACTTTCATGACACTCTGGTTCTTCTGAGAACCCTCCTGGCTTGAAACTGATCCAGAGTCATAACCTGGGGGCAATCAAATCAGATTTGTCCTCACAGTATGAGTCAAGTCAGTTATCGCTGTTTTCTACTTGGGGCATGGGTCCCCAATTTGGTCACATCTTTGGCTTACACCAGAGTCAGTAATCTTGTCATTTCTAAAGGACAACTCGCTACTGACACAAATAGGTGTTTCTCAACACCACAATCAATAGTGTTTCTTAACACTATCTTTGGACACATCTATGTTTCTTAACACACATTAGATATCACAAACATAAACAATAGATCGATCGCAATCAAACACAAAGCACTCACAAGAACAATGGTGTTTCTCAACACCCTATACCTATACACATCTGAAAAATTTGAAACTAGCTGAAGTATGTTGAACTTCTATTTGTATGTTGCATGTTCTCATTGATTTCGTTAATCTTTTCTTTGTCTACTTCTTGTTGGTGTGGTCCTGATGATCCAGCAACGTCAAATAAACTAGGTGTATGTGGTAAGAGCTCCTGCATTAAGGTGGAAAAGCCTCACATCCCTCGATCCTCTTTATTTGTATGCCAAGGTGAGGTTAGTACTATCTCCTTATTTGTTATTTATCTATTTGTTTACACAAGATCACACTCATGGCTATCTTGGCTTTAAATGCCTCGATACTGGTGTACTCTTGCACTATCAAAACTGGAAATAATGTTCAGGTCATCTCGGCTGTTGTGCCTCGATGCTTATGTTAGTTTCCCATATCTTATCCGATGAAAGTCATATTCATATTCTTATGGTCACAGTGGCACCAGTAAGGATTGTATCAACTCCGATGTTCCACAAATGCTCAATGATGAAAATTTTCACTACTAAATCTCGGTGACTACACCTTAGGTTGCATTCGTTGCATTCATGTTAGTCTTGCATCTGCATCTGCATCAGCATCTGCATCTGTATAGTGTTGAAATTAGCATAATAACTTTATCTCTATCTAATGTGAAGGATCTGAGATTTTAATCGATCAATCTTCTCATCGTCAAGTGGTCATGACACCCCTTGCTAAATCAACTGTCCTGATTCTATTTTCAGGATCGAAATCAAAATCTGGATTTGACCACTTGCACAACCAATAGAAATCTCTCATGCTTTTCTTCTCATCAATCCATGTATCTTATTGGTCCATCTTGGTCAACAGGACCTCTCATCAAGTACATCTTGTCCTAACCATGGGGCACCTCTTTCTAATCAGATCAATTTCTTCCTAAATTTTCTAATCAATCAAATTTCTTCCCATCACTGGGGCACCTAGCCATATTTTGATTTCTCTCCCAAGGGGGCAGGATTAGGACATCAACATTCCAGTGATCAAATCCTCAATCATAACCCCATCGCTTGGGGCATCTCAGCTTCATCGCATCAAATCAAGTTGAGATCATCTTAAATCAAAGGCAACCTAATCAATGGTCTTATA
>MU224987.1:615364-625922 GCA_018584345.1 Thuja plicata
GTTACCTTTTTGAACTAAAGAGGTGGGTGAAGTTACCCATGTGGACTGGAGAGGTGGGTGAAGTTACCCATGTGATCTGATTGGAGTTATCTCTTTGAAGATAAATGAATATTTAATTCATTTATTTTAATTAATGTTTTCAACATGTGAGATAATTGAATTCTTTTTTATTTAGAATTGCTTTATTTGATGAAATTAAATTAATTTAATTGAGAGAATTGAAATAGTAAGTTTAAGTATTTGAATTTAAGCTATAGGAAATTGAATTGAATTAATTAATTATTGGTAATTATTCAATTAAGATTAATTAATTAAATTAAATTAATTATTTAATTAATTTTGGGAATTTGATTAGATGATTTAGGGAATGAATTTAGAGGAAAGTAGATGATTAATTAATGATTAAAAATCCATTCATTAATAGATGAAATTTAGTGTTTTTAATGTAAAGTCACAAGCCTGTCCATTTTCGGGTGTCTACACTTATATTGGGTGTTTTACCATACCATAGCTCATAAGGTGTCTTCTTTGTGTCTTTCTTCAATTGTTCTCTATTTAGTGTGTAGACAGCAGTACTGACAGCTTCCCTCCAGAAAACCATTTTGATGCCTTTCTCTATCATCAGTGTTCTAGCACAATCAACTATTGATATGTTCCTTCTCTCAGCAATTCCTTTTTGTTGTGGTGTTCTTGGTGCAGAAACCTATCTTTTTATACCATGCTCATTTCAGAAGTTAGTGAATTCATTTGATATAAATTCTCCTCCTCTATCTGACCTTAAGCATTTCAAATCCTTACCGTTTTGTTTCTCTACCATAGCCTTATACCATTTAAACATTTTGAATGCTTGAGATTTATCTTTTAGAAACATAACTATCATCATTGTAGAGTAATCATCAACAAAGAGAATAAAATACCTATCTCCATAATAACTCTTTGTTCTCATTGGTCCACATAGATCAGTATGGACTAATTCTAGAATATCATCAGATGCATGGGTTTTACTTTTGAAACTAGACTTTGTCATCTTACCTTTTTGACAATTCTTGCACATGATGTTGTCTGGCTTTGTCATCATCGGTAAGCCTCTTACATTTCTCCTTCTGCTTATTTTCATCATGTTGTCAAAATTCACATGACACAAACTTTTGTGCCACAACCATATGTCTTCGTTCTAGTCATTAAGAAAGTAGTGTTAGTATCATTTAGATAGAATAAGTTAGCTTTTGTCTGTTCACCGGTACCAATCAATCTGCCTGATTCATTGAAAATCTTTTCCTTTTTATTCTCAAATGCTACTCTGTGACTTGAATTATTCAGCTGAGAAAAACTCAACAGATGATAATTCAATCCTTTTACCCAATAAGAATTTTTACATTTAATCAGGTTATTCAACATTATAGTCCCTTTACCTTCAATTGGACAAGGTGTATCATTACCTATTCTTACTGTACCACCATTATAATACTCAAAAGTGTTAAAATTTTCTTTGTCACTGGTCATGTGGTGAGTGCAGCTACTATCTATAATCCAAATGTCATTCTTGCTAACCTTATATATGAGTGTAGTTTCTACATACCTTTCATCTTCATCTGAATCATCCTTCACAGCCACAAATACCATCTTGATGTCTTCATCAGGTTCGGTGTCAGCATCTTCATCTTTGCAAGTAGCTAGGTAGCCGAATTTCTTGCCTTTGTCTTTGTAGTCTCAGGTATCTCTTCTTTCTGATTGTCGGTAACCTCTATAATCTTTGTTATCACCTCTGTCATACTTCTTCTCAAAAGATCTGTCATTACTTCTGTCATCTTTTCTTTTGTTAGGACATCTTGCAGTAAAGTGTCCAATCTCTTTACAATTAAAGCATACAAGTGGTAACTTTCCTTTGTATTTACCTTTGCCTCTCTACATTCTTCTAGCCATAAGTGCTTCTATTTCATCTAGATCTTCTTCTTCACTTTCACTTTCACTATCACTTCTAGATGTGTGTCTATGACTTGATTTTCTTATTCTCATAGAAGACTTAAATGCAGACTCTAAGTTTGGTAAGACACTGTTGTGAAAGTTATTCATCTCAAATGAAATAAGTCTACCAATTAAAGTATCAAGAGTAACTGTATTGTTTTCTACTGTTCTCATTTCTTGAATGAAAAAAAATCTAATATAATATATAGGCAGTAAGGTTCTTAAGATTTTACTTACCATTGTCTCCTCTTCAAGTGTACCTCAAACTCCTTGTATATCATTGCCTACTTCTTTTATTCTTGTGTTGTACTGTGTGATGTTTTCTCCTTCTTTCATTCTTAGATCATCAGATTTTCCTCTGGTGCTCTCTGCCTTGGCTCTCAGAACATTTGTATCACCTCCATGTACAAGCTTTAGTTTGTCCCACATCTTCTTTGCAGTTTTGCAATCCTTGAAATCTTCAAATTCAACATCAGAGAGTGAAGAAGAGAGCTCTATAACCATGTAGTTGTGCTCATGCTTCTCTCTCAATTGATCTACTATTAATATTCCTATGGGAAACACATATTCAATATCTAGGAATTGAGTAACATCATTACCAATACCTAATAAGTGGAGTCTTATCCTGCTTTTCCATGAAGCAAAGTTGTTTTTGTTCAACTTGGGCACATCTCATTTGTTCATCTTGTGATCTTGACTTAGGTCTTGAAACCTTCCTTTCTAAGAACACAAGCTCTGATACCAATTGCAATTGTTAGTAATAACTGAGATGGGGGGGGGTGAATTAGTGGCCTCAAAATGTTATCCTTCAAACTTAACCACCAATCAATAAACCTCAGATTATTATGTCCCTACAAGATGCATGCTATGAAATACTAATATTGATTAACCGTCTTTCGGTGTTCTCTGTCAATCCTTATTCTTTTCTTGATTACCGATAAGCAGTATAACTATTTACCAAAACTCAGTAAATAAGTAGAGTATACCGATCAATCCAGTGTTAACTATGTCAGATACAAAACAATAAAGAAATGAATCGTACACATAACCCATGAATTTTTAATGTGGAAACCCTGTTAAGGGAAAAACCACTGGGACCGGTACCCCAAATTTTCACTCTTATGAAGTGAGCCCTGTTAGGAGCTAACCTTGTTAAAGGTTACAAACACGCTATTAAGTGCGACGTTATTAGAGGATTTTATACATAGAGGTTGTCACTTAGTATCGGTCATCTATTGCTACCATCCTTGACTTAGCCTCCTTCTTAAACTATCAATAGGTATCGGGCAAGTCCAATGCTACTTTCATGTATCAACCTTTTTGGCACTCCTTGGGATGTACCTCAATATATAAAAGACTATTAAGTCCTGCTCGGTTAAGAGACTTGATGATTCAATGGTTAAAATGAAAAACTATGACCTATTCATGATGCAACTTTGAATTATAGATTTTCAGATCTATTTAAGTACATTACCTCTCTGATCAATATATCAATTCAATCCTTTGTGCTCCACACTTTCTTCTCTGTGATGTTGTGCTCACTATTCAGTGGTGCCTGCAGAATTCCTTAGGTCTCCTTCATCTTGATTGATCAGGACTATATGAAGTTATTCTTCATCAGTTTCTCTTCAGTATCCTCTTTCTATTCACTCCCCTTAATCCCATTCATAAATGAATTAAGCTCGTCTCTTATATAGACATGATATTCACTATTTCTTGATTCTTGATTCTTGGCATGAGAAACAATCCATCCAATTAGATTTAAGGCATAACTCCTGATTTGTCTCATAATTATCTTCTTGCCAACTGTACAAATCATCTTTAAATCAATCACTTAACTTTGGTCTAATAAAATAAAGAAAAAAACTAGTTAAGTCTATCTTTAGCTCTTGCCAGCTAGATATTTTGTTATTTTCTGAATTCTCTATTCCTTCGGTCACCTCTATAGTTAGTTGACGGTGACAACTGATAGTTCTATCGGTGAGACTCTAGTTAGCTTCGTGATCTTCATTTGTTAGGAATCACTGGACTTTTACTCGTCAGGCAACCTTCTCACTTTTCTCATCGGGAATCACTGTGGCTTTGCTTCATCAGGCAACACTATACTTCTGATCATCAGGTATCACTGTGACTATTCTTATTTGCCTTTATAGATGGTGTGCACTCTATCGGTGTTTTTTTGTCACTAAGTGAATACTTGAATTTTTTGTATTGTTGAAAGCATAACCTTTGTTCCTTTGATTCTCTGAAGTCTTTGGCATTATGTACATGACCGTATAGATGATATCAAGTTGACATCAATGAAAATATAATACATTAACTATTTTGATGCCTTGCATTATTTTCAACTTAACATTGTCAAACATTCAATGAGTTACATGTCATCAACTCTACCCGACCAACAATGTATAACTCTCGAGCAACAAAATATTTCACCCGAGCATTAGGCTGAAATTACCAAAAATCAAGATATTGCTCAAGATAATGTACCAAGCGATGGAGACCAGAATGAAGAATAAAATGATGATCAAGATGATAGACAAAGAATTAAACCTGTACTTGCCAAATATGTCAGAAGGAACTATCCACAGAACTAGATCATTGGAGACAAGAAGGTTGGTATGAGAACCAGAAGTAAGCCTCTAAACACAAGATGTCTAATTTGTTATTTTGAGCCAAAATCTATTAATACTGCACTTGATAATGAAGAATGGATTAGTGTTATGAATGAATAAATTAAGCAGATTGAGAAAAATAAGACATGGACACTTGTACCGAGACCAGATGACAAGAATGTCATTGGTACAAAATGGATATTCAAAAATAAATTGAATGGGAATGGAGAAGTCACCAGAAACAAAGAAAGACTAGTATGCAAGGGGTATGTACAAGAAGAAGGGATTGACTATGGAGAAACCTTTGCACCCATTTCTAGGCTAGGAGTGACAATATCACTTTCTTATGCTGCATATAATGGATTTAAGGTATACCAAATAGATGTCAAGTCTACATTCCTAAATGGAATACTTGAGGAAGAGGTATACATTGAGAAACCAAAAGGGTTTGTTGATCCAGACAAGAGGAACATGGTATGTAGACTACACAAAGCCTTGTATGGATTGAAACAAGAACGTAGAGCCTATTATGAAAGACTTCATTCTTATTTCATAAGTATTGGATTTGTAAGAACTAGTGAAAACAATAATCTTTATTTGAAGGAAGATACTGATGCTAAATTTTTTATTGCTAAAATATTTGTTGATGACATCATATTTGGAGGCAATGATATGCTATGAAAATCATTTGAAAATGAAATGAACAAAGAGATTGAGATGTCTATGTTTGGAGAGATCAAGTTCTTTCTTGGTCTACAGATTATGCAACAAGATGAAGGCATTTTTATTACACAATCCAAATACATCAAGGAAGTGCTGAAAATATTCAAGATGAAAGATTCCAAGCTAGTTGGAACACCAATGGAAATTGGATGTAAGCTAAAAAAGGAGGACAAGTCACCTGAGGTAAATTAGACTTTGTAAAGATCAATGATTGACAAACTCATGTATGTTGTACATACTAGACCAGATATTGCACATGTAGTGGGAATCGTTGCAAGATTTTATGCTAATCCTAGGGAATCACATATGACTTCTGTGAAAAGAATCATAAGGTATCTAAAGAATACCAAGGAATATGGCTTATGGTATAGAAGAGAAGGAAAATTTGAACTTAAGGTATTTACTGACACTGATTGGGCTGGAAACATTGATGACTAAAAGAGAACAACTAGAGGAGCATTCTTTATGGGTGAAAAACTTGTTACATGGATCAACAAGAAGAAAGGATTCATCTCTCAGTCTACTATAGAAGAAGAGTATGTTGTTTCTGCTGCAAACTACTCAAATATTGCATGGATCAAACAGTTACTCAAAGGTATGCATATGAAAATTCTTGAACCAGTAATTATCTATTGTGATAATACAAGTGCAATAAACATCTCCAAGAATCTAGTCATGCATGCTAAGAAAAATAATATTTCTATCAAGTATCAATATTTGAGAGAACAATTTCAAGAAAAGGAGGCGATACTTGAGTATGTGCAATCAAAGGAACAATTACCCGATATGTTCACCAAACCACTGTCCAAGGATACATTTGAGTACTTGAGAGAGAGACTAGGGGTCAAACCCTTGTCTACTGGTCAGTAAGATGACTAGAAGGATGCATCAACCTACATATTATTATAATATCATTCATCTTGATGCAAGAAAAGAGATGGACTTCAAAGATACATCTATACACAGCAAGGTATTTATCTACATCAAGCATCAGAGTTGTTGTATTGCTGATGGATTGGGAAATTCAAGGAGTATATTATGGATAAAAAAATTGTTTGGCATTACTGTCAAATATTTTTTTGGCATTGTTGTCAAAGGGAGATTATATCCATTATCACATTTGGGAGAGACTATACCCATTATCTGTTGGAGATTTACTTTTGGCAGCTAGTTGATTGTATGTTTGTCATTGATGACAACATATAATATATAGCAGTGTTCTGTATGTACTTATCAGAATGATGGTATCAAGCCTTGCATGGTTATGTTCATGTTGTAGACATGTTTATTATTTTGTGATCATACACGCAGACTTAGATATGAAGTTTCAGTTGTGTTGTGTAATTCTGTTAATGTGGAAGTTACATTTTATGGAGTTTGTCTGTACAAAGCCGACGCATTGCATTGGTTCTTGAGTTGCGCCTATCTTCAGGATATGCATGTGTATATTCATGATTAGTCATGAGTTGATGATAGTTATCTAAAGGTGCCAAACATGTTTCAAGAAGATTACAAAGTTAGAGTTAATTATGTGAGGCTGACTTAATGAAGCGTCGCATCTATTCAATTTATATTTGCGCGGTTGTAACTATGCTTGCATGATTAGTAAAGCTGACAAGGATGTTATGAAGAGTTGTCTTACGGGTTCCATGATCTCATACTTTTAGGAAGATACTTATAGCAATTCATTTTTGATACGCTAAGTGTGAATGATACGAAAAGAGATAGAAAATGTACAGATCAGAATATCACTTATGTTTCATTCATCAAGGGTCTATGTGAAGAAGCAGTAGAAGATTAAAATACATTGGAACTGATCAAGATAGCAGGTCTACTCTACTATTCAACATCAGATATAGTGCATATCTTTTCTACAGAAGGTTGTAGCCTTCACCATTGAAGTAGTGAGCTTTTTGGACAGTGAGTCTACCACCCCTAACAGGGTTATTTGTAAAAGACTCCTAATAGGGTCCGACCCTTAACCAGGTCACTATACTTATTGCATTGTAAAGTATAAATCCTAATAGGGTTGAAATATCTTCTAGCATGGATTACTATAAACAAGTATAGTTCATTGTGGGTACTAATTCCCACCGAGGTTTTTACCATTTGGTTTCCCCGTAACCAAATTGTGGTGTTGTCTATTGTGTTATCTGAATGTGCATTTACTTTATTGTATTCTAAAGTTAATAAGAGAAAATAATTAAATTGGATGATAACTGATTCACCCCCCCTCTCAGTTATCCTTTGGGACTAATCTAAAAATTGGTATCAGAGCCAAGTGCCTTGGAGAAGAAGCTGTTAGAATAATAAATAGAAAAATGCAAATATTAATGCACAGAAGAGAACACAAAAAAAACATATATATTTAACGTGGTTCACCCAATCCCTGGGCTATGTCCACCAACAGTGGGTCTAATATCTTTATTATTATCCAGTAATTACAATCTGAAACCTACAACTCAATACCATCATAGGAAGCTACAAAAATCCCTCATACAATGAAATCTTGAAACCCTAAGCCCTTTTCACAAGCATATTTGACCTAACCTAATTAGGGAAAAAAATACTCTAACTAATAGAAAATCAGTGGTCAACCCTTTACAATATTATTAAGTCATTAGGGGATCTTCCCCTTGACCCCGCCTGGGGTGCTGCCCCAGGACCCCGTAAGGGGCTCTGCCCCTTGACCCCGAGCTTGGGGCCTAAATAGATATGTTTGTGGGGGAAATCACACCGAAAGAAATTGAGTCTAATTAGGCTCCACATACATAACAATCTCCCACTTTGAGACTGATTAGACTCCACAACAATATCCTCCCACTTGGAGACTGATCGACCAAACCTATAGCTCCCACTGGAATAAAGAAAGCACCCTGGACTCTGTTGTTCTTTTATTCTGTTTAGTCTAGAAGACCAACCAAAGCTGAAGAGGAATTTAGCTTCTCCCTTGTCACTACCTTTGTAAACATATCTTCTAGATTATCATCTGTATGTATCTTCTCCAACTTTAACTGTCCATCATCCAAAACTAACCAAATGAAATGATATCATAATTGTATGTGCTTTGTTTTTGAGTGCAAAGCAGAATTCTTTGCAAGATGAATGGCACTCTGACTATTTGAATACAAATAATTATCTTCCTTTGGAGGTCCCAATTCTTCCATGAAGAATTGAAGCCATATCATCTCCTTGGATGCCTCTGTAGTAGCAACATACTCTGCCTCTGTAGTGGATAACGCATTCACCTTTTGTAACCAAGAAATCCAACTCACTATTGTCCCACCAACAGTAAATACATTACCTGTAGTACTTCATTTGGTATCTATATCTCCTGCCAAATCTGAGTCAACATAGCCATGAACAATAGTAGAAGAGCCCGCAAAGTGTAAACACTTATTGGATGTACCTCTCAAATATCTGAGAATCCATTTGACTGCATTCCAATGCTCAATCCCAGGGTGACTCATATACCGGCTAACAACTCCCATTGCATGTTGGCCTAGTACATACCATAGCATACATTAAGCTCCCTATAGCTAAAGCATAAGGTATCTTGGACATTTTTGCCTCTTCTTCTGGTATCTTTGGTCACATTTCTTTGGTCAATTTCAAATGACCAAGCAAAGGTGTAGTGATAGCTTTGGCATCCTGCATGTAGAATCTCTGCAACACCTTTTCAACATAATCAACCTGAGATAGAGTTAATTTTTTGTTCTTCCTATCTCTACAAATTTTCATGCCAAGGATTTGTTTTTTTGTCCCCAAATCCTTCATAGAAAAATATTTTTCTAACTATTGTTTCAACCCCTTAATATGATCCATGTTGGATCCAGCTACAAGCATATCATCAACATATAAACATAAAATAATGTAGCTGTCATTATTTAACCTCTTGAAATAAACACAATGGACAGAATTACATCTAGTCTATCCATTCTCATTCATAAAAGTATCAAATTTAATATACCATTACCAAGGTGCTTGCTTCAAGCCATATAAACTTTTCTACAATTTTTACACTAAACTCTCCTTACCCTTGACCTCAAATCCCTGTGGCTGTACCATATATATTTCTTCATTCAAATCACCATGAAGAAAGGTTGTTTTAACATCAAGCTACTCTAAATGCAAATATTCAGTACCCACAATACTTAAAATAGTATGAATAGAAGTCATTTTAACAACTGGAGAAAAAATCTTATCAAAATCAATACCATGTTTCTGTGCAAATCCTTTCATGACTAATCTGGCTTTAAATATTTTCTTACCTCCATCTTCTTCTTTCAACCTGTAAATCCATTTATTCTGCAAAGCCTGTTTACCTGCAAGTAACTTACATAAATCCCAAGTCTAATTTTTCAGCAAGGTGTCCATTTCATCTGTCATTGCAGACTCTCACTGAGGTTTTGTATCCACCTGCATAGCTTCATTATAACATTCAGGTTCACCAGCATCAGTTAATAATATAGAATACAAAGAAGGTGAAAATCTATCTAGAGGTCCACTTAGCCTTGTTGACTATCTAGCATTCACTGGGGTGTGTGTTATTTGTTGTTGCTATTGTTGCAGAGCATAAGGAATTTTTGGAACATTATCATTTGGAATATTATCCAGCACTACATAATCATTTTCTTTCTTCTCATGCTGCTGCAACAGATCTTTGTACAACACTTTCTCATTGAATATGACATCCCTGCTTCTTAAAATTTTATTATTTTCAAAATCCCAAAGCCTATAACCAAATTCATCAATTCCATATCCAACAAATATACATTTCTTAGATTTATCTTCCAGCTTGGTTCTATTTTCAGAATCTATATGTGCAAATGCTTCACAACCGAAGGTTCTGAGAAAAGAATAACTCACCTTCTTTCCTGTCCATGCTTCCTTTGGGATACCACAATCCAAGGGAGTAGAGGGACCTCTATTTATCAAATATATAGCAGTATTTATAGCCTCTTCCCACATGTTTAGGGGGAGTCTGGCATGCAACCTCATGCTCCTAGCACATTCCATTATTGTCCTGTTCATGCGTTCAGCCACTCCATTTTCCTGTGGAGTCCTTGGAACTATTTTTTGTCTATGAATACCAGTAGAGGCACAATAATCTTCAAATTATTTGCTGCAATACTCACCACCATTATCAGATCTGAGAAATTTTAATATTTTTCCAGTCTCATTTTCAACCAAGCTTTTCCATTTCTTAAAAGTTTCAAATACATCAGATTTCTGTCTAATGAAATATATCCATA
>MU224987.1:645425-677996 GCA_018584345.1 Thuja plicata
ATTATAATATCTCTAAATTAATGGTTTTTATCAATTAATTTTGATCAAATCACCTAAAAGTCAGATTTCTAGCATGAGACAGTTGTAGATCGATTTCTCACATAATATAAAGCCTATTGGAAAACAACCGGTGAAATGAGATTATTAGTGACTAACTATTTAGTCATTTATTTGGTCCTTTATTTAGTCATTTTTGTTTAGGTGACTAATTATTTAGTTATTTATTTTGTAGTTTATTCAGTCATTTATTTGGTAGTTTATTTAGTCATTTATTTAGTAGTTTATTTAGTCACTTGTATTTAGTCATTTATTTGGTAGTTTATTTAGTCACTTTTATTTGGTTGACCATGTGATTTTACCTGGTGACTAATTTAGTCACTTATTTAGTCATCTATACTTGTAAGTTGTAAAAAAATAGTAGAATATGACCAATTTTAGTCACGTGACCAAAATTTTTAGTGGTGTGACTAAAATTTTTAGTCACGTAGTCATATATTTGCCAAAATGTACTAGTGATCTAAAGGTGCCAAACGTGTTTCAAGAAGATTGCAAAGTTAGAGTTAATTTGGTGAGGCCGACTTAGTGAAGTGTCACATCTATTTAGTTTATATTTGCGCAGTTGTAACTATGCTTGCGTGATTAGTAAAGCCAACAAGGATGTTATGAAGAGTTGTCTTACAGGTCCCATGATCTCATACTTTGAGGAAGATACTTATAGCAAGTCATTTGTGATATGCTAATTGTGAATGATACAAAAAAAGATAGAAAATGTATAGAGAAGAATACCAGTTGTGTTTCATTCATCAAGGGTCTATGTGAAGAAGTAGTAGAAGATTACAATACATTGGAACTAATCAAGATAGTAGGTTTACTCTATAGTTCATCATCAGATATAGTGCATATCTCTTCTACAGAAGGTTGTAGCCTTCACCATTAAAGCAGTGAGATTTTTGGATAGTGAGTCCACCACCCCTAATAGGGTTATTTGTAAAAGACTCCTAATAGGGTCTGACCCTTAACCAGGTCACTATACTTATTACATTATAAAGTACAACTCTTAACAGGGTTGAAATATCTTCTAACAAGGATTACTATAAACAAGTATAGTTCATTGTGGGTACTAATTCCCACCGGGGTTTTTACCATTTGGTTTCCCCATAACCAAATTGTGGTGTTTTCTATTGTGTTATCTGAATGTGCATTTACTTTATTGTATTGTGAAGTTAATAAGAGAAAAGAATTAAATTGGCTAATAACTGATTCACCCCCCCTGTCAGTTATCCTTTCGGACTATTCTAACATTATCATTATCACATTATCCAAAAGGAGAGATGTAACCAGAAAGGGAGAGTACACACAAAGGGAGAGAATTGTTGAAAAGAGACATGAAAAGAAAATAGAACATTCAAAGGGAGAGAGTTTGACATAGGAAAAGAAAACATAACATCAAAAGAAGAAAGAGTCTACATCTATCCAATGAATGGATTGAAGACAGAAAGAGAGCTACAAGAATTTAATCTAAGCTATGTGAGCTTACCGAGGACCAAATATTTGTATCGGTTATAGTACATAAGATTGGTAGTTTGATGAACTTAAACTATTATATTTGATATTGTATTAGTGATAATATAGTGTGATAATGTAGTGTGTTTCCATCAATGTCAAAGGGAGAGATTGATGAACTATAACTGATTGAATGTTTGAAGATGTTAAGTTGATGATCATAGAGACACAAAAAGTTAATACAAGACATTAAATTAGTTAATATATTGTATTTTCATTGATGTCAACTTGATATAATTTGTATGGTCATGAACATACTGCTAAAAACTTCAAAGAATCGATGAATCAAAGGCTATGCTATCAGTAATGCATAAAAATTAAGTATTCACAAAGTGACTGTATACACTGATGGAGTGCACACCGATGGACAAAGTAAACCAACAAGAGCAAAGTCACAGTGTTACCCAATGAGAAAAAGTACAACATTACCAATGAGAAAAGTCATAGTGTTACCCGACAACCAAAAGAATAGTGTAACCCGACAGACAGATTCATAGTGTTTCCCGACGGATAGATAAGGACGGAGATCCCAAAGACAACTAAAGTCTCACCAACACAAGAGTCAGTTGTCACCGAGGACTAACTGAAGTATTGACTAACAGAACAAAGAGTTTAGAAATTACAAAATGCCTAGCTGTCAAGTGCTAAATATAGACTTAACTGGTACTTATCATTGTTTTAATTGACAAGTTAAAGCCGGAGATAAGTAAGGGATTTAAAGCTACTTATTCCAGTTGGTAAGAAGATCTCTATGAGATAAAACAAGAGTTTTTCTTTAAATCTAATTGGAAAGAATTGTGGATCACGCCAAGATCAAGATAGCCAAGAAATGGTGAAATCATGTCTATATAAGAGACAAGATAATTCAATATGAATTAGGGGAGTGAAAAGAAAATAGATCCTGAAGAGATTCTAAAGGAGAAGAAATTCTTCATTTAGACCTGATCAGTCAAGCTAAGGAAAGAGCTAAATTCTATAGACACCAATGAATAGTGATACAACATCATAGAGAAGAACAGTGTGGAGAAAAGGTATTGAATTGATAACATTGATTAGAAAGGTAATGCACTTATAATAGATCTAAAAATCTACAATTCTAGTTGTATATGTGAACATAAGAACTTATTGTTTCAGTTTAACCATTGAAGCATCAAGTCTCCTAATCGAGAAACACTTAAAAGTCTTTTGTAATTGAGATACATCCCAAGGAGTATCAAAAAGTTTGATCATACAAAGTAGCATTGGATATGCCTGATACCTATTGACAGGCCAAGAGAGTGTTTGATCAAGGATGGTAGCATTAGATGCCAGATACTAAAATGCAAACTATTCATTTCAATCCTCTAACAAGGTCACACCTAACAGCGTGTTTGTAACCTTTAACAGGGTTGGCTCCTCACTGAGTTCATTTTAGAAGAGTGAAATTTTGGGTTACCGGTCCCAGTGGTTTTTCCCTTGACAGGGTTTCCACGTTGAAAATCCATGTGTCATGTGTTTATGAGTCATTACTTTATTGTTTTGCATTTCACATAAGTAAATCTGGATTGATCGGTATACACTAGTTATTTATTGTATTTTGGTAAATAGAAAGACTGCTTGTCGGTAAATATACAGTAGAAGGTTTTACAAAGCATTTCGACAAGTAGTAATTTGATATAAGTATTTTGAGCCATTCATTTTGTAGGAATGAATATAACTAGAGGCTTATAAATGTGGTAATAAGTTTTTGGGTTGATTTAAGGATTAATTTTTGAGGCCACTGATTCGCCCCCCCACCTCTCAGTTCTTCTAACACATGTCTTCCATACTTGTCTATCAACTTCTTTAGCATTTCTTCTTTCTTCTTCAGAATCTTAGGCTTCTTAATGTGTAATGTGATCCTCTTATAAGTTTTCTCATATGTACCAAATTTGGTGACTATTGTATCCTTTGGTTGTTTTAATATGTATTATAAATGTGTTAGTGTCTACTAGAAAACAAATATAATCTATATACTTATCTACTATCGATGGGGGTGTCCGATAACACTCTTTCATTTTCATTTGAAATTATTTGAAGTATCCCCGCATAATATTACTAAATATATCTCCTAATTTCTCAATATAATCATTAATTTGGTAAATTACTTGTATGTTTGCACTCCAATTCACTCAATTAGAAGTCACTGATACATTTTTAAGTGTATCTAAATCCCTATTAATACTATTCTACTAAGACATTTAATCCCTTGTGTGCGACATTCTCCATGTTAAAGGATTTACAAAAATCTCACACAATATGAACTCATCAGTCCTGTAAAAGACTACCCAATTAAGGTATTTTTAATACCTTGTATAAAATATTTGTATTATTCACAAGATAGTAATGACCTGTATATGCTTCCTTCCAAATCTTGTCAGATCCCTTACACTCAAAATCTCTTCTAGTCTCTTCTCTAATTTTGATTTGCTTCTCTGCTTAATTTATCCCAGGAACTTCTTCTCGACAACTCTCTTCATAATCTGTTTGTTAAGCTATCTATCTTTGAATATCCTTCACTTGTCCTTCATTCATGATCTTTAATATTAGGGTTAATCAAAAACTTAATCTTGATCTTTCCATAAACCATTTTCTTGTTCTTCCTCTTTTCGGTTGTTGGATGATTTTCCTTATGACCGATAAATATCATATTCTAAAAGGTAACCTCCTTATTCCAATATCTCTTCCTTCTTTCTGATAGGAATTCTGATAGCTATTTATTTTTCTATTTAACATCAATGACAAAACTTATCATAATTCCAATTATTTTCCACAATAACCTTGAATACAACTTTTGGTAAAACATTGATGTCAAGTTCCACTTCCAATTATGAATTGCTGACAAATTTGCAAGTCATGTACTATACCTTACAACAAATTCAACTTACATTAGATGGAGAGTGGAGTATAATACAAAATGATAGAATTATTTCATAATATGAATTTTATATTTTGTATTCCCCAATTCTTTCAGGTTTTATCTTTTCTTTGTTTCTAATATAAGGCATATTGTAATTTTTCATGGCTTGAATTAATTTTTTTTATGAATGTGTAATTACTATTAATGTCTCCATGATGTATTTACTAATTAAACTCTTTTTTATTTTTGAATAAATTAAATAAATCTAGGGTTTTTGAGATTTTCTTTGCACACTACTTGTAATAGATGTTCAATTGTGTGGATCCTATTTAAGGAATAAGTTGAAGTAAAAAAATGTAACACTGAAAAAAAGAAGTATGTTAATTTATTAACTTTTAAATAGAAATTTGAAAAATATAATTTCATACCAATATTAAATGGCATTGATATAAATATGAAATATCATCAATGACATTTAGGATTTTGTAATATGAATGAAGTATAGTAATTTAATGTTAATAAATAACTATACTGCTTGTTCTAAATCTCTTACATTTTCCAATTCATCTGATCATCTTGATCATCAAATTGAGAGCTTCCTTGATTCTTATATATGATTTCTTCACTCTCTGTAGCTCCTCTTAATTGCATCTCAAAAATACGAATACACATTTCATTATCATTCATTCTATCATTGTTAATTGTCCCACTTCAGTTTGAAGTATTGCTCAACCCTCTTGTTTCACATGTGGACTTCAAAATTTGTAGTGCCCTTTCATAATGAAAACTTTAGGAATCATACCTAGATGTATACAACTTAAAGAAAATTTTCAAATTCTTGTCTAGTTTATTTCTTATCTTTGATCTTAAGAACCCCAAATCATGAAAAAAATATCGTCCTCTTTTGAACCCTATACCATACTTTTACATAAATCTATAAGGTTGAAAATTTATGATATTAAAATAGAAAAATATTTTCTGTAAGTTAGGGTTCTCTAAAGCTTTATTGTTGATCCCTCTTACAATATTTTCTCAATTGTTTGAAATTGTTACCTCATATTTATTGCAAGATAGATTGATTCCTTTCTCTAGGAATGTTTCATTTAAAAATAAATCCCTTGTTTATCCATTAAAATCTATAGATTCACAAAATTATCTATCAAATTCATTAGCCTCTAAAAATATCAATTGCATTGTTGAGGACCTAATATTAATGAAACAAAATAGACGTGGCTTCATGTACTACATCACAAGGGAATCATTTCTAATCTTTGAGAAAAGAGAATAGGCAGTTTTATTCTGAGTAACAGTTATCGACTCAACAATCTTGTTGTAATATTCCCTTATAACACTTATTTCTTCTTAGGGTTCTTTCCTAGTACCGTCACTATAGTAAGGTAGTCCATTGGTATCTCAAATCCATGTACACTCACACATAACTCCATGTTTGCATTGAACTGTAAAAAATATTAGTACTATTCAAATCTATTAGTAACTACTAGGTAGAAATAATTATGGAATCACAAATGTTTTCTCAGATTGATAGAGATTCTAAATCAAAATAACTAGAGAATTGAATGAAACCATTTTAATTTCACACTAGCAACATCAAAATGGATTTTTCTGAAGATAAAAATCAAGACAACATTAATGTATCAAAAAAGGCCAACAAAGTAGAGTACACATTATTCCTCAAGATAGAGAGAGTGGGAAATAAGTTAGAGAGATAAATAGAAATTTTATAGGTAGACCTAGAAAATGAGAAAGCAAAGAGGAAAGAAGAAAATAATAAGAGTAGTGAATTAAAGGAAAGGATTAAAAAAAATTCCTCTGCATATAAAAATACATAGAACAAATAGATAGATGTAGAAATTAATTAAATAAATTAAATCTTAGCTAAAAGAATTAAAAAATTTTATAATGAAAGAGCTTCTTTAGTATAATTATACCAAATTTATAGAAATTCATTGCCTCAACAAGAAAATTACAAGAACAATTGGATTATGAGAAGAAAAGAACAAATCAATGCGAAGAAAAAGTGGAGGAAAAAAGAAAAACCAATGGAAGACTAAAAAAAGAGTTGTAAAAAGAGAAAAGTGAAATTAATTCTTCCCAAAACACGTTGAATACATCTTGGAAATAAAAAAAAGAGTTAGATAAAAAAAATATGAGAAAAAAATGTAGAAGCCTGATATTTTGTGATAGTTATTATAATTGATAGAAATTTTGATAGTGCATAGTTAAAATATTATTGAATATATTATGTTCATACTAAACACGTTAATTCAACAGAGAAAATTGCAAAAAATAATTTACAAATAGTCTGCGAATCCAATGACAAATATTTGGCATCTAAGGGGATTCATGACGACACTAATGCCTCACTAAAGGAATCATCTATCATTCAAAAATGTATGAAACTGTGAGAAGCATAGGAATGTCTACACCAAGCTAAAAAAAGATGACGAAGCTGAATGAAAAGGTAGAGAAAATGACAAAAGTTGGTTTCTCGAAGAGTATTGACAAAACAAAATAATACATTACAAATGTTTCTTTTAAAAAGAAAATGGAGGAGAAAACAAAGATTGACTTGGAACATTTTCTTTAGAATAGAGATTATGTGAACTTTCTAGGTTTCATCAAACCATTGATAACCTTGAATGAAACTTTGGATGAAACATTGATGTCAAGTTCCACTTCCAATTATAAATTGCTGACAAATTTGCAAGTTTGTACTATATGTTACAAAAAATTGGTCTTCCAATAGATAGAGAGTGGAGTATGCTACAAAAGATGATAGAATGATTTCATAATATGTATTGTAGAGTTTGTATTCCCCAATTATTTTAGGTTTTCTAGTTTTCTTTATTTCTAATTTAAGGTAAATTATAATTTTACATGCCTTGAATTAACTTTATTTTTTGAATGTGTAATTATATTAATGTCTCCATGATGTAATTACTAATAAAACACTTTGTGATTATTGAATGAATCAAATAAATCAAGGGTTTTTGAATTTATATTTACACACTTCTTGTAATGGATGTTCAATTGTGTGGCTCGTATTTAAGGAATAAGTTAAAAAATGTATCACTAAAATAGGATTATGTTAATTTATTAGGTTGTAAACAAAAATTTGAAAAATACAATTTCACACCAATATTAAATGACATTGAAATAAATATAAACTATTGTCAATGAAATTTAGGATTTTGTAATATGAATGATGAAGTAGGGTAAATTAATTTTAATAAATAACTATACCGCTAGTACAAATTTGTTACATTTTCCAATTCATCTCCTCATCTTGATCATCAAATTAAGAGCTTATTTTATTGTTATATATGTTTTCTTCACTCTGTGTACCTCCTCTTAATTGAATCTCAAAACTAATAATACTTGTTTCATTCTCATTCATAATATCATTGTCTATTGTCTCACTTTAGTATGAAGTATTTCTCAACCCTCTTCTTTCACATGTGGACTTCCAAATTCCTCGTGCCCTTTCATAATGAAAACTTTGGGCATCATGTACTTTTATGTATACATCCTCAAGAAATTTTCCAAATTCTTGTCTAGTTTATTTCTTATCTTCTATCTTAATAACCCCAAAGCATGAAAAATATATCATCTTGTGCTGAACCCAATTTCATAATTTCACATAAAACAACAATTGAAAATTTATGATATTGAAATACACAAAAAAATTCTCTAAGGTAAGGTTGCCTAAAGCTTTATTATTTATCCCTCTAACAATGGTTTCTCAATTGTTTGAAATTGATACCTCATATTTATTGAAAGATAGCTTGATTCCTTTCTAGGAAAGTTTCATTTAAAATTCCTTCTCTTGTTTATCCATTAAATTCTATAGATTCGCAAAATTGATCTATAAAAGTCATTAATTAGCCTCTAAAAATAATCAATTGGATTCTTTAAGACCCAATATTAAGGAAACACAATAGATATAGTTTCAAGTAAAACATCACAAGGGAATCATTTTCTAGTCTCTAGGGAAAGTGAATGGGCATTTTTCTTTAGAGTAACAGTTATACACTCAACAATCTTGTTGTAATCTTCCCTTGTAATCCTTATTTATTCTTAGGGTGATTTCCTAGTACCATCACTATGATAAGGTATTGCATTGGTATCTCAAATATATGTCCACTGACACATAACTCCATGTTTACATTAAACTGTAAATAAATGCTAGGATTGTTGAAATCTATTAGTAACTACCTGGTAGAAAAAATTATGGAATCACAAATGTTTTCTCAGATTGATAGAGATTATCAACCTATGTCATACATATCATTTTATAAAGCTAATAATGTTCTAAAATAGACATAGCTCTTTCTTGGTCTTTCTTCGAAAGATTGTTTATTTCCTCTATAATGGGGCTTAGACCTACTAAACTTATTGTACCATCATGACTTTCAAGAGCCCTATAGGTTTGCAGAATTTCATCGTTATTTGGCACCCACCTTAGTGTATTTTTATTTTATCTTAACATGTATTATATGACTTCATATAGCACTTAAGGGACACCTAAATTTAGATATGGATCCTTTGTTATTCCAATTTCATCAAAACTCAATGTGAGCCCTTATTTCTAGGCGTGCTTTATTATTTATCCTCTTCAATCATTTATTATCCCACATGAGCCCTATGTTACCATTTTTGGCCTTTAGTCTTCTTCCTAATTTCATAATTAGTTGTGCCTCTTATTTTGGCATCTTTTAAACTTTCTTGGGTTCTCATTCAAATTTCTACCTATTTACTTGGGTATAGTCTAATGTATTGTGTATTATATACCCAAGTATAGAATTATTGAGGTGATCTATAACCTAATATTTATTGTTAAATTTCAATTGGTGATCCTTTATGGTGTTTTAAAGGGAAATTAGATGTCGTGCCATCCTCTCCATGATATGTGCAAGATCATGAGGGGCCAAAAAGTGGCGATGTGAAAAAAAATCACTTTTCACTCATCCAAAAGCGCATGAAAATATTTTTTGACTTTTTAGTAGGCCTAGGTGTCAATACACCTTGGAAAACCTAACACCAAAGCACAAGCCTAATTGGTTACCTAATTGTTTCGGGTACCCGATATTTTTGGGTACCTTTTTTCATTTTTATTTTTATTTTTTATAATTTTTTTTTCAAATGAACTTTTGTAGGACCCCTTGGGATACACTTGAGTGTTTGAATGTATCCTTAGGGTCAAATAGGGTCCTAAGATTTCCTAGTACACCTTCTCACACATTAGGACCCCTAGGAAGACCCCATTACCCCTTTTGAAACATTGGAACACTCAAGTGTATCCCAAGAGGTTGTAGGACCACTTGAGGACACACTTGAGTGTTCCAATGTGTCCCCAGGGGTCAAAAAGGGTCCTAAGGGGTCATAGTACACCTTATCATGTGTTAGGACCCATAAGAAGTCCCCATGACCCTTTTCAAGACATTGGACCACTAAATTGTCCCAAGTGATTGTAGGACCCCTTGTGACACAATTGAGTGTTTCAATGTGTCGAAAGGGGTCATGGGGTTTTCTTAGGGGTCCTAACATGTAAGAGGGTGTAATAAGACCCCTTAGGGCCCTCTTTGACCCCCAGGGACACATTGGAACACTCAAGTGTGTCCCAAGGGGTCCTACAACCTCTTGGGATACACTTGAGTGTTCCAATGTGTCAAAAAGGGTCATGGGGTCTTCCTATGGGTCCTAATGTGTGAGAACATGTACTAGGACCCCTTAGGTACCTCTTTGACCCTCAGGGACACATTAGAACACTCAATTGTGTCCCAAGGGGTCCTATAACCTCTTGGAACACACTTGAGTGCTCCAATGTGTCAAAAGGGGTCATAAGGACTTTCGATGACGCCTTTTGAAACATTGGAACACTCAAGTGTGTCCCAAGAGGTTGTAGCACCCCTTGGGACACAATGGAGTGTTCCAATGTGTTCCTAGGGATCAACGAGGGTCCTAAGGGGTCCTAGTACTCATTATCACACGTTAGGACCCCCAAGAAGTCCCCATGACCCCTTTCAACACATTAGAACACTCAAGTGTGTCCCAAGAGGTCGTAGGACCCCTTGGGACACAATTGAGCTTTCCAATGTGTCAAAAGGAGTCATGGGGTCTTCTTAGGGATCCTAACATGTGAAAATGTGTACTAGGACCCCTAAGGACCCTCTTTAACTCCTAAGGACATATTGGAACAATAACTTTTGTCCCAAAGGGTCCTACAAAATCTTGGGACACACTTGAGTGTTCCAATGTTTTAAAAAGTGTCATGGGGTCTTCCTAGGGGTCATAATGTGTGAGGTGTATTAGGACCCCTTATGACCCTTTGTGACCCCTAGGGACACATTAGTATACTCATGTGTGTCCCGAGTGGTCATATGACCTCTTGGGACACACTCGAGTGTTTCAATGTGTCAAAAGGGGTCATGTGGTCTTCCTCAGGGTCTTAACATGTAAGAAGGTGTGCTAGGACCCCTCGGGACCCTCTTTGATCCCTAGGGACACATTAGAACACTCAAGTGTGTCTCAAGGGGTCCTATGACCTCTTTAAACACACTTGAGTGTTCCAATGTATCAAAAGGGGTCATGGGGACTTCCGATTACCTCTTTTAAAACATTGGAACACTCAAGTGTGTCCCAATAGGTTGTACAAACCCTTGGGACACAATTCAGTTCTCCAATGTGTTCTCAGGGCTCAAAGAGGGACTTAAGGGGTCCCAGTACACCTTATCATAGTCGTAGGACCCCTAGGAAGTCCCTGTTAGAATAGTCCCAAATGATAACTGAGAGGGGGGGTGAATCAGTTATCAGTGACTTAATTCTTTTTTACTTCCTTAACTTCAAAATACAACAAAGTAAATGCTTAATTAGATAACATAGTACACAACACACAATTTGACTACGGGGAAACCAAATGTTAAAAACCCCAGTGGGAATTAGCACCCATAATGAACTATACTTGTTTATAGTAATCCCTGTTAGAAGATATTTCAACCCTGTTAGGAGTTGTACTTTATAATGCAATAAGTATAGTGACCTGGTTAAGGGTCAGACCCTGTTAGGAGTCTTTTACAAATAACCATGTTAGGAATGGTGGACTCAGTGTCCAAAAGCTCACTGCTTAATGGTGAAGGCTACAACCTTCTATATAATAGATATGCAATATCTGATGATGAATTGTAGAGTAGACCTTTTTTCTTGATCAATTCTAGTGTATTACAATCTTTCACTTCTTCTTGACATAGACTCTTGATGAATGAACCAACTCTAATAATCTCCTCTATACATCTTTTTTCTCTTTTTGTATCATTCACACTTAGCGTATCACAATTGACTTGCTATAAGTATCTTCCTTAAAGTATGAGATCATGGGATCTGTAAGACAACTCTTCATAGAATCCTTGTTGGGTCTACTAAGTACACAAGCATAATTACAACCGTGCAAGTATAAACTAAATAGATGCGACGCTTCACTAAGTCGGCCTCACCAAATTAACTCTAACTTTGGAATATTCTTAAAACAAGTTTGGAACCTTTAGATAGCTATCATCAACTCATAACTAATCATGAATATTCACACACATATCCTAAAGATAGGCGCAACTCAAGAAACATGTTACATACGTCGACTCTGAACAGATACTCTTCCAAAACTATAACTGCCAATAACAAAATTACACAACTTGACTGAAACATCATATCTGGATCTACGTGTATGAACATAACATAATAAACATGTCAAAAACATGTAGCTAACCATTTAAGTCTTCATGTCATCATTCTAATAAGTAAATACAGAATTACTACTATGTATTATATGTTGTCTTTAATGACAAACATACAATCAATTAACTCAACATAATCAAATCTCCAACAATCTCCCCCTTTGACATTGATGGCAACATATGATATCAAAAACATCTTCTCTTCATGGTGTCCTTTTTCTTTTACAATCTTCTCAATATCCTCATCAAATATTTCTCTATACTACTGCAGTTCCTCTGACTGTGTTTTTGTTCCAAGTATATACTCCCCTAGAGTATATTCTCCTCCTTAGTACATATTCCCCCTTTGACATCCATGGAAAAGGGCACCATAGATCTTTAGGCATGGGTACTACTCTAGAAATAGAGTAGTCAACCATTCATCAGTCACTTAATGACTGATGTTCTTGTTGTTTCTTCTAAACAGACTCAGGAGAGGGATTTAATCCCAAATTTTCCCTAAGATACTCAAAAGTATCCTTTGATAAGGGCTTTGTGAAAATATATACCAACTATTCTTTGGTGCTCACATAGTCCAATTTTACTTCTTTGTCTGCAACCTTTTCTCTTAAAAAATGGTACTTGATCTCTATGTTTTTTTTCTTTGCCTGCATCACAGGGTTCTTAGACATGTTGATAATGCTAGTATTATTATTGTGAATAACAATAGGATAATCAACCTAAATACCAAATTCTTTAACCATCTACTTGATCTAAACCATGGTTGTACAATTTAGTGCTGTTGCAACATATTTAGCTTTGCTGTTGACTGAGAAATACAGTTTTTCTTCTTGCTTATCCAAGAAACCAACCTATCTCCAAGAAATACTACTCCTCCTGAAGTACTCTTCTTGTCATCAATATAACCTTCCCAATCCGCATCTGTATACACATGAAGTTTTACATTCTATGATTTAGGATACCATAAACCGTAGTCTATAGTTCCCTTTAGATATCTAAATATCCTCTTGATTTCCATTAGGTGATGCTACTTGGGTTCAGCTGCAAATCTTTCAACTATGCCAACTGCATTAGATATGTCATGTCTAGATTGAGTTAGATAAATGAGTTTACCAAGCATAGATTTGTACAATGTCTTATCAACTGCTGTGGAATCATCATATTTTGAAAGCTTGCTTCCTTTTATCATGGGAGTGCATACTGGCTTACAGTCATCCATCTAGAAGGTCTTCAATATTTCCTTCACATATTTTGACTGATTAATAAATATACCTTTATCTGTTTGCTTTACATTCAGTCCCAAAAATTATTTTATAGGACCAATCATGCTCATTTCAAATTCATTCTACATTTCTTTTGCAAATGTTGTACTGAGCTTGTTATTACCTCTTAAGATAATGTCATCAACAAATATGACAACTAATAATAATCCATCAGGTGTCTCTCTTGTGAATAGGTTATAATCTTTTGCTCCTTTCTTGAATCCAATCTTGGTAAGATATCCATCAAGTCTCTCATACCAAGCTCTTGGGGCCTATTTAAGACCATAGAGTGCTTTCTTCAATCTGCATACCATGTCTAGTTCATCTGAAAGATTAAATCCTTCAGGCTGTTCTATGAAGACTTCTTCCTTCAAGTCACCATTCAGAAAAGCTGACTTTACATCCATTTGATAAACTTTAAAGTCTTTGAATGTTGCATATGCCAAAAAAAATTTAGTGGCTTCCAGTTTGTTCACTGAGGCAAATGTATCAGTGTAGTCTATTCCTTCTCTCTGTGCATATCCTTTACATACCAATCTTGCTTTGTTTCTAACTACTGTACCATATTCATTCATATTGTTTTTGAATACCCACTTTGTTCCAATCACATTTTTGTCACTGGGTCTAGGGACCAATTCCCATGTATCATTTTCAATTATCTAATATAATTCTTCTTTCATTGCATTCTTCCAATCAGAATCATTACAAGCATCTTCAAGACTTAAAGGTTCAATCTATGAAAGTAAACATACCTCTTCATCCATTGCTAGACTTTTTTCTTTTGATCTGGTCAAAATATGACTGCTCTGATCCCCAATGATATCATCTTTAGAGTGGTATCTAAATGTGAATTTTGGAACCTTAGGTGTGACTTCTTTTTCTGTAATCTGTGATTCTTCTCTACTTGATTCAGGGTCATTGCATGAGACATCAATGCAATCAAACATTTCTTAAATAACAATATCTTTTCTACTAGGCCTGGGTTCATCTTCAATCATAGGTGCATATTCCTAGTACCTCTCTTGAACCATAAAATTTTCATCAATCTTAACATGCGTGCTTTCAATTATCTTCTTTAATCTGAAATTGAAACATCTATATGCTTTGCTTTTTGTAGAGTAACCAAGGAAAACACCTTCATAACTTCTAGCATCAAACTTACCAACACCATCATCTCTCTTGATGTAGCACTTGCTGCGAAATATTCTAAAATACTTTACTATAGGTACATTACCAAACCAAATTTTGTAGGGTTTCTTATTTGCACTTGGCCTTAATTGAGTTTTGTTGATAGTATAGAGTGTTGTATTCACTGCATCTCTCCAATATGTGTGCGCAACTTTTCCTTCAATCATCATAGTACGTGTTATATCAAGTATAATCATGTTCCTCCTTTCTGCTATCCCATTCTGCTGAGGGGTTATAGGTGCACTCAACTGTCTTTTAATTCCATGTTCTTCAAAATAGTCATAAAACTGATTAGAGGTGAACTCTCCTCCTCTATCTGATCTCAGACATTTTAGTTTTAGTCTAGATTCATTCTCAACCTTAGCCTTGAATATTTTAAAATTATCAAAGGCTTCAGACTTCTCCTTTAAGAATTCAACCCACATCATCCTATAATAATCATCAACAAACAAAATGAAATACCTTTCTCCATAGTATGATCTTGTTTGGGTAGGACCACACAAATCTGTATGCACTAGGTCCAATTTGTTTTCAGCTAAGTTCGGCTTGCTTCTAAAGGAACTCCTTACATTCTTACCCATAACACATTCCTTGCATATTGTGTCAATTGGTCTTGCAATACTTGGTAGGTCTCTAACTACCTTGACATTACCTATCTTTACTATATTATCAAAATTGATATGACATAGTCGCTTGTGCCATAACCAACTGTCATCCACCTTTGCAACAAAACAACTAACATCTGAATTGAGATGAAAAATATTACATTTTATTTTAGAGCCTGGTGTAATCATGTCTCCATCCTTATTGTTAATGATGCACTTGTTGTCTTTGAACTCTGAATGATAACCTTTGTCAAGTAGTTGTCCAACACTTAGTAAGTTATGATGTAATCCATCAACATATAGAACATCATCTATCTTGTTCTTTCCATCCAAAGTGATAGAACCTCTGCCTATGATAGGTTTAGGAGTGTTATCTCCAAATCTAACCATACCACCTTGTATTTTTCTAAATGAACAAATCTATCTTTGTCACCTGTCATTTGATGAGAGCATCCACTGTCAATGATCCAATCAGTTCTGATGTCTGCTTTGAAAATTAAGGCTAACTTATGTTCTTCCTTTTCATCTGCAACGTCCATTTCCTAGAGCAACCTTTCCATGTCTCTAAGGGAAACAAATCCTATTTCATCTTCTCTTGAATCTTCATCAGTTACACCTTCTTCAGCATGATAACATTCCTTCTTATATTTGGGTTTGTAATCAGATCTGAACTTCTTGACTCTTGTGGGACACTTAGATGCAAAGTGACCAATCTTGTTACATGAAAAGAATTTTAATGGAAGTTGTCCTTCATATTTTCCTTTTCCTTTCTTTTCTCTTTTAGCAATCATAGTAATGATTTCTTCTAGTTCTTCATCAACTTATTCTTTCTCATTATGATTGGAGATGTGTAAGGATTTCTTACCATGGACTAAGGCTTTGAAAGTTGTTTCACTTTTAGGTTCAGTCTTCAATCTTGATATCTCAAATGTAGAGATTTTGCTAATCAAAGTCTCTCTCGAATTATTGTGAGAATTGCATGGTTTCCTCTAGAATACTTATCTTATTTTCATAGTCTGATGTTAAAGTAGTTAGCAACTTGTCCATTATATCTTCTTATTATATTTGTCCACCATTGTTTATGATTCCAGATACTGCTTCATTTATCCTTTGATTGTAAGCTCTAATTTTCTCATCAGGTAACATCTCAAGACTATTGTATTTATTTTTCCATGTCTTCTTGCATACATTCTTTTCTTGAATATCTCCTTCAAACATATCTTCTAAATACTTCCATATGGTACATGCTCTATCAATTTTCTTGATCTCAGAAAATTCACTGTCGAATAAGGCACTGATTAGGGCTTCTTTAGCAATTTCAACATTGGTAAATGTTTCCTTTTGTCTATTAGTAGCATCATCCTTTGCAAGGTCTTTCAGAGATGGTATTACAACTTCTTGTGTAGCAATTTCAAAGATCTCAAAGCCAACACACTGTAGATGTGTTATCATTTTGTTTTTCCAATCTAGATAATTTTCTCCATCAAACTTCGGGCTTTCTTTTCTGAAGTAAGACATTTGATCTACTTTAAGTTGTTAGGCTTCTTCTCCAAGGCACTTGACTATGATACCAATTGTTAGAATAGTCCCAAAGGATAACAAAGAGGGGGGGGGGTGATTCAATTATCAGTAACTTAATTCTTTTTTACTTCCTTAACTTCATAATACAACAAAGTAAATTCTTAATCAGATAACACAGTACACAACACACACTTTGATTATGAGGAAACCAAATGGTAAAAACCCCAGTGGGAATTAGCACCCACAATGAACTATACTTGTTTATAGTAATCCCTGTTAGAAGATATTTCAACCCTGTTAGGATTTGTACTTTACAATGCAATAAGTATAGTGACCTGGTTAAGGGTCGGACCCTGTTAGGAGTCTTTTACAAATAACCCTGTTAGGGGTGGTGGACTCACTGTCCAAAAGCTCACTGCTTAATGGTGAAGGCTACAACCTTCTGTATAACAAATATGCACTATATCTAATTATGAACTATAGAGTATACTTTCTATCTTGATCAGTTCCAGTGTATTACAATCTTTCACTTCTTCTTCACATAGACTCTTGATAAATGAACCAACTCTGATAATCTTCTCTATACATCTTTCTTCTCTTTTCGTATCATTCACACTTAGTGTATCACAATTGACTTTCTATAAGTATATTCCTCAAAGTATGAGATCATGGGACCTGTAAGACAACTCTTCATAACATCCTTGTTGGCTCTACTAAGCATGCAATCATAATTACAACCACGCAAGTATAAACTGAATAGACACGACGCTTCACTAAGTCAGCCTCACCAAATTAACTCTGACTTTGCAATATTCTTAAAACATGTTTGGCACCTTTAGATAACTATCATCAACTCATAACTAATCATGAATATTCACACACATATCCTAAAGATAGGCACAACTCAAGAAACACGTTACATATGTCAGCTTTGAACAAAGACTCTTCCAGAACTGTAACTGCCAATAATAGAATTACACAACTTGACTGAAACATCATATCTGGATCTGTGTGTATGAACATAACATAATAATCATGTCAAAAACATGTAGCTAACCACGCAAGTCTTCATGTCATCATTATGATAATTACATATAGAATTGCTACTGTGTATTATATGTTGTCATCAATTAACTGAATAGAATCAAATGTCCAATAGTCCCCATGACCCCTTTAGACACATAGGAACCTCCAAGTGTGTCCCAAGAGGTTGAAGGACCCCTTGGGACACACTTGAGCATTCCAATGTGTCCTTGGGGGTCAAAGAGGGTCCTAAGGGGTCCTAGTACACCTTCTCACAAATTAGGACCCCTAGGAAGACCCTATGACCCGTTTTGAAACATTGAAACACTCAAGTGTGTCCCAAGGGGTGTTAGGACCCCTTGAGACACAAGTAAGTGTTCCAATGTGCTCACAGGGGTCAAAAAGAGATCTAATGGGTCCTAGTAAACTTTATCATAAATTAGGACCCGCAGGAAGTCCCCACGACCCATTTCGACATATTGGAACACTCAAGTGTGTCCCAAGAAGTTGTAGGACCCCTTGTGACACAATTTAGTGTTCTAATGTGTCCCCAATGGTTAAAGAGGGACCTAAGGGATCCTAGTACACATTATCATTTATTAGGACCACTAGGAAGTAACCATGGCCCCTTTCGACACATTGGAGCACTCAAGTGTGTCCCAAGAGGTCGTAGGAACCATTGATACACACTTGAGTGTTCCAATGTGTCAAAATGGGTCATGGGGTCTTCTTAGGGGTCCTTATGTGTGAGAAGGTGTAGTAGGACCCCTTACAACCCTCTTTGACCCCCAGGGACACTTTGGAACACTCATGTATATCCCAAGGAGTCCTACAACCTCTTGGATCACCCTTGAGTGTTCTAATGTTTCAAAAGGGGTCATGGGGTCTTCCTAGGGGTCCTAACACATGAGGAGGTGTAATAGGACCCCTTATGACCCTCTATGATCCCTGGGAACACATTATAACACTCAAGTGTGTCCCAAGGGGTCCTACAACCTCTTGGGACACACTTGAGTGTTCTAATGTGTTGAAAGAGGTCATGAGGTCTTCCTAGAGGTTGAAAGAGGTCATAGGAGCCCTTATGACACACTTGAGTGTTGTAATGTGTCAAAAAGGGTCATGGGGACTACCCATGATGCCTTCTAAAACATTGGAACACTCAATTATGTCCAAAGAGGTCCTAGGAACCCTTGGGACACAAATGAGTGTTCCAATGTGTTCTTAGTTGTCAAAGAGGGAGATAAGGGGTTTTACTACACCTTATCATAGTTGTAGGACCCCTAGAAAGTCCCTATGATGAATTTCAACACATTGAAACACTCAAGTCTATCCCAAGAGGTCATAGGACCCCTAGGGAGACACTTGAGTGTTCCAATGTGTCTCCGTAGTCAAAGAGGGTCCTAATACACCTTCTCACATGTTAGGACCCCTAGGAAGACCCCATGACCCCTTTTGAAACATTGGAACACTCAAGTGTGTCCCAAGAGGTCGTAGGACCCCTTGCGACACACTTGAGTGTTCCAATGTGTCCTCGGGGGTCAAAAAGGGTCCTAAGGGGTCCTAGTACACCTTATCATGCGTTAATACCCCTAAGAAGTCCCCATGACCCCTTTTGACATATTAGAACACCCAAGTGTGTCCCAAGAGGTCATAGGACTCCTTGGGACACAATTGAGCTTTCCAATATGTCAAAAGGGATCATGGGGTCTTTTAAGGGGTCCTAACATATAAGAAGGTGTACTAGGACCCCTTAGGACCCTCATTAACCCCCAGAGACACATTGGAACACGTAATTGTGTCCCAAGGGGTCCTACGACCTCTTGGGTAACATTTGAGTGTTCCAGTGTTTTAAAAGGGGTCATGGGGTCTTCCTAGGGGTCCTAATGCATGAGAAGGTGTACTAGTACCCCTTACGACCCTCTTTTTTCCCTGGGGACACATTAGAACACTAAAGTGTGTCCCAAGGGGTCCTACGACCTCTTGCGACACACTTGAGGATTCCAATATGTTTAAAGGGGTCATGGGGAGTTCCTCACGGTCCTAACATGTGAGAAGGTGTACTAGGACCCCTTAGGTCCCTTTTTGACCCCTGTGAACACATTCAAACACTCAATTATGTCCCAAGGGGTCCTATGACCTATTAGAACACACTTGAGTGTTTTAATGTTTCAAAAGGGGTCATGGGAAGTCCCCATGATGCCTTTTTACATATTGGAACACTCCAGTGTTTCCCAAGATATTGTAGGACCCCTTGGGACACAGTTGAGTGTTATAATGTGTCCTCGGGGGTCAAAGAGGATCCTAAGGGGTCCTAGTACACCTCATAGGTTAGGACCCTAAGGAAGACCCAATGACCACTTTTGACACATTGGAACACTCAAGTGTGTCTCAAGAGGTCATAGGACCCCTTGGGACATAGTTGAGTGTTCTAATGTGTCCCCAAGGGTCACAGAGGATCCTAAGGGGTCCTAGTACACCTTCTCACACATTTGGACTTTAGGGAAGATCCCATGAGCCCTTTTGACACAATGGAACACTTAAGTGTATCCCAAGGGGTTGTAGGACCTCTTGAGACACAATTCAATGTTCCAATATGTTCTCAAGGGTCAAAGAGGGACCTAAGGGGTTGTAGTAAAGATTATCACGGTCGTAGGACCCCTAGGAAGTCCACATGACCCCTTTCAACACATTGGAACACATAAATGTGTCTCAAGAGGTTGTACGACCCCTTGGGATGCACTTAAGTGTTCCAATGTGTCCTCAGGGTCAAATTGGGTCCTAATACACCTTTTCACACGTTAGGACCCCTAGGAAGACCCCATGACCCCTTTTGAAAAATTGAAACTGTCAAGTGTGTCTCAAGAGGTTGTAAGACCCCTCAGGACACATTTGAGTGTTCCAATGTGTCCTCAGGTGTCAAAGAGGGTACTAAGGGGTCCTAGTAAACTTATCACACTTTAGGACCCCTAAGAAGTCCCTATGACCCCTTTCGACACATTGGAACACTCAAGTGTGTCCCAAGAGGTTGTAGGAATCCCTAGGACACAATTGAGCTTTCCAATGTGTGAAAAGGGGTCATGGGGTTTTCTTAGGCATCCTAATGTGTGAGAAGGTGTACTAGGACCCGTTAGGACCCTCTTCGACCCTGAGGACACATTGGACCACTCAAGTGTGTCCTAACGGGTCCTACGACCTCTTAGGACACACTTGAGTGTTCCAATATTTTAAAAGGGGTCATAGGGTCTTCCTAGGGGTCCTAACACATGAGAAAGTATACTAAGATCCCTTAGAACCCTCTGTGACCCTCAGGGACACATTAGAGCACTCAAGTGTGTCCCAAGGGGTCCTACAACCTCTTGGGACACACTTGAGGGTTCCAATGTGTCTAAAGGTGTCATGGGTACTTCCTCAGGGTCCTAACATGTGATAAGGTGTACCAGAACCCCTTAGGTCCCTCTTTGAATGCTGGGAACACATTGGAACATTGAATTATGTCCCAAGTTGTCCTACAACCTATTGGGACACACTTGAGTGTTCCAATGTTTCAAAAGGGGTCATGGGAAGTCTCCATGACCCCTTTCTACACATTGACCCCTTTTTACACATTGGAACACTCAAGTGTTTCCTAAGAGGTTGTAGGGCCCCTTGGGACACACTTGAGTGTTATAATGTGCCTACGGGTGTCAAAGAGGGTCCTAAGGGGTCCTAGTACACCTTCTCACATGTTAGGAACCTGAGGAAGACCCCATGACCCCTTTCAACACATTGAAATACTCAACTGTGTTCAAAGAGGTCGTAGGACCCCTTGGGACACACGTGAGTGTTCTAATGTGTCCTTGTGGGTCAAAGGGTGTCCTAAGGGGTCCTAGTACACCTTCTCATGTGTTAGGACCCCTGGGAAGACCTTATGACCCCTTTCAACACATTGGAACACTTAAGTGTGTCCCAAGAGGTTGTAGGACCCCTTGGGACATAATGGAGTGTTCCAATGTGTTCTCGGGGGTAAAAGAGGGACCTAAGGGGTCCTAGTACACATTATTATGCGTTAGGACCCCTAGGAAGTCCCCATGACCCCTTTCAACTCATTGGAACACTCACGTGTGTCCCAAGAGGTTGTAGGACCCTTTAGGATACAATTAAGTTTTCTAATGTGTTAAAAGGGGTCGTAGGGTCTTTTTAGGGGTCCTAACATGTGAGAAGGTGTATTAGGACCCTTTAGGACCCTTTTTGATCCTCGGGGACACATTGGAATAACCAAGTGTGTCCCAAGGGGTCCAACAACCTCTTGGGATTTACTTGAGTGTTCCAATGTATCGAAAGGGGTCATGGGATCTTCCTAGGGTTTGTAACATGTGAGAAAGTTTACTAGGACCCCTTAGGTTCCTCTTTTACCCCTAGGGACACATTATAACACTCAAGTCTATCTCAAGAGGTCCTACGACCTCTTAAGACACGCTTGAGTGTTCCAATATGTCAAAAGGAGTCATGGGGACTTCCCATGACCCCTTTTGAAACATTGGAACACTCAAATGTATCCCAAGAGGTTGTAGGGCCCCTCGGGAAATCATTTTGTATTTCAATGTGTTCTCGGGGCTCAAAGAGAGACCTATGCGGTCCTAGTATACCTTATCATGGTTGTACTAGGACTTAAGGTGTACTAGGACCCCTTAGGACACACTTGAGTGTTTTTTGTGTTCTCGGGGGTCAAAAAGGGTCCTAGTACACCTTCTCACACATTAGGACCCCCTAGGAAGACCCCATGACCCCTTTTGAAACACTGAAACACTCAAGTGTGTCCCAATAGGTTGTAGAACCCCTTGAGACACATGTGAGTGTTCCAATGTGTCCTCGGGGGTCAAAGAGGGTCATAAGGGGTCCTAATACACCTTATCATATGTTAGGACCTCGAGGAAGACCCTGTGACCCCTTTTGACACATTAGAACACTCAAGTGTGTCCCAAGAGGTTGTAGGACCCCTTGGGACACACTTGAGTGTTCTAATGTGTCCCCGAGGGTCATAGAGGGTCCGAAGGGGTCCTAGTACACCTTCTCATTCATTAAGACCCCTTTCCAATCCCTCTTTGACACCTGGGGACACATTAGAACACTCAAGTGTGTCTAAAGGGGTATGTATTCTATATTTTATATTAAATATTGTTGTATATATAATAAAATAAAGTATAGTATATAATATATATTATATAGGACATATTAATATACAGGTTAATTACACCAGTATAAGGCATCCAAAAGGTTTTCAAAGGTTTCATAGAGGGTTCCTAGGGGTCCTAATGCATGAGAAGGTGTACTAGGACCCCTTAGGTCCCTCTGTAACCCTCGGGGATACATTAGAATACTCAAGTGTCTCCCAAGGGGTCGTACGACCCCTTGGGACACACTTGAGTGTTGAAATGTGTCAAAAGGGGTCATGGGGACTTCCTAGGGGTCCTAATGCATGAGAAGGTGTACTAGGACTTGTTAGGTCCTTCTATGACCCCTCGGGACACATTAGAACACTTAATTTGTCTGAAGGGGTTGTACGAACCCTTGCGACACATTTGAGTGTTTAAATGTGTTGAAAGGGGTCATAGAGAATTCCTAGGGGTCCTAACACGTGAGAAGGTGCATTAGGACACCTTAGGACCCTCTTTGAACCCCGAGGACACATTGGAAAACTCAAGTGTGTCCCAAGGGGTCCTACGACCCCTTCAAACACATTTGAGTGTTCCAATGTGTCCCCAAGGGTCAAAGAGGGACTTCCTAGAGATCCTAACATGTAAGAAGGTATATTAGGACCCCTTAGGTCTGTCTTTGACACCTGGGGAGACATTGGAACACTAAAGTCTGTCCCAAGGGGTCCTATGACCCCTTGGGACACACTTGAGTGTTCCAATGTGTCCCTAAGGGTCAAAGAGGGACTTCCTAGGGGTCCTAACATGTAAGAAGGTGTAATAGCACCCTCTAGGTCCCTCTTTGACCCCCAGGGAAACATTTGAACAATCAAATGTGTCTAAAGGGGTCGTAGGACCCCTTGGGACACACTTGAGTGTTCCAATATGTCCTTAGGGTTCAAAGAGGGTCCTAATGGGTCCTAATACACCTTCTCACGTGTTAGGACCCCTACGAATTCCCCATGACCCCTTTCGACACATTTAAACACTCAAATGTCTCACAAGGGTTCGTACGACCTCATCAGACACACTTAAGTGTTCTAATGTGTCCTTGGGGGTTACAGAGGGACGTAAGAGGTCCTAGTACACCTTCTCATGCGTTAGGACCCCTAGGAAGTCCCCATGACCCCTTTCGACACATTTCAACACTCAAGTGTGTCCCAAGGGGTTGTACGCCCCCTTGGGAGACACTTGATTATTCTAATGTGTCATCGGGGTTACACAGGGACCTAAGGGCTCCTAGTACACCTTCTCATGAGTTACAACCCCTAGGAACCCTCTATCACCCCTTTGAAAACCTTTTGGATGCCTTATACTAGTGTAATTAACCTATATATTAATATGTCCTATATAATATATATTATATATACTATACTTTATTTTATTATATATACAACAATATTTAATATATAATATAGAATACATATCATATTGAATATTTTTTTTACTATATATATATATATATAATTTAAATATGAAGATATTATGTGATATATTGTAAAATATATATTATATAATATTTAATATATAATAAATATTATATAATATTTAATATATAGATATTATTTAACATTTAATATATATAATACATAATCTAATATATAATTTTTGATATATAATATATCATATGAAGGAGGGAGAAATGGGAGGGAAAATTAGGAGGGAGAAAGGGGAGGGAAAAAAATTCAAGAGGGAGAAAGTGGAGGGAAAATTAGAAATCAAAATTCTGTCATCATTTTTGGGTACCCAAAAATATGGGGTACTCAATTTATTCAGGTACTCAATTAGGCTCGGTATTTCTTTGTACACCAAACCTACATGGTCAACTCTAACAATGTCTCAAAAATGTATTTTTCCCTTGTTTCTTTGAGTTCCAGACTTCGACCATGGAGTTGATAAATTTTTTTCACTTGAATTTGATGAAACAAAAAAGGTATCTTAAGGAGATTATCACCTTTCTATTGATATAATTGCTGTCAAATTTTGAATTTGGTAAGTAATTATTAGTTGTTTTCTAATTGAGTTGCCTCTAAGTTGCTGATTTATATACTAAATGAAAAATAGCTATAACTTTCAAACGGTATAACATTTTTGAAATCTGAAAAATGCATCACATTCCATGCTTCGCCTACTATAAGGGAATTTTTTTTTTTTTTTTTTAAATTTTCAACGAGTTATGGTGGTCAGACACGAGAGTTTTTTATATTATAAAAATGTTGTAGTAGAAAATTCATAATTAATTTTTTTTTTGGAATAAAATTACAAACAAATATGTGTGACATCCAGGCATGAGTCTACTATTTATATATACAATATTATAAAAAAAATATTATCATTTGATTATGATTAAGGTGGTCTGACATACACCTACTTCTTATTTTTTTCCTAAAATTTTTGTACTCCTGCATTGAAATCTATACTTTTCACCAATCATATTAATTTTTTTTTTTTCAGAAAAGGCCTAGTAGTTTAGAAACTAAATTCAATTTCCTACAGATTCTGTTCTTACAAATTTTTTATATTAGGTTGATAGCTAGTTCAAATTTTCATGTCAAGTTGACTAACCCTGATTTGTGGATTTTTCATTGCCACTTAAGGGCATAGTTTGGCCCCTCATGATCTTGCACATATCCTCCAAGTCTTGAGCCCCAAAATATTGTGAGGGGTACATAATTGGCATATCTCTCCTCATTTGAGAATTAATTATTAATCCACATTCATTTCAATAAAGTAACCAAGCAATCAATATTTTAGGAGTTCTCCTACAAGCAATATTTCAAGCATTCAAGGTGTTTTGAAGGAAAATATTCTCAATGGATCAAGATTATTTCCATCATTAAAGGCCACAAAAAGGATTATACCATCAACAAAGATGATCTACATTTATTCAAGCACTCAAGTATTCATTTTCTCTCTTCTATCAAATATTCTGGAGAACTACAACATGCAAACACAAGGTTTTGGCCTTTCATTATTTCCTTTTGGGTTTTTGTGTTAATTCAAAACTATTGCATCAATATATTTGGTTACATTAAAAGAAGAATTTTCATTACCAAGGTATAATATTCTTCATTTTTCAAATCTAGCCTATGCTATATGACAACACTCTCATTTACATTGTTTCATTTCAAGGTTAATTCTAAACTAGGGTTTGACTAAGGAAAACTCCTCTTCATGACCTTCTTCGCCATTTTTTTGTGCATGAGAACACGTGGTAAACCTATTAAGACTTAATCTATAAGTTGTACAATTTAAGAGACTATCTATGAAAGTTTTAGACAAAAGTGCATCCTACATAGTAGCAGAGGTATTTTTTACCCAAGTATACATTAGGTGAGGCGTTATATACCCTCTAATTCTACATAATATTGAAACCACAAGTTAGATCTAGTGTTTACTTGTTTTTTTAGGTCACTCGAGGTTCTTATCTAATTTTTTTAGTCTATATCTAGTGAATCTTGTTATTTTTCTTACTTATCCTTCTATCTTTTATTGTTCATCCATATCCCATCAAATGAAGATCATCCTAATCAATACAGTGAAGGATTAGTACAATAAAATAACACTTAAATCCTACTTGAGCCTATTAGGTCATCTTTCTTCTGACGATATAATAGGAAAGATGAAGAATCCTCCTTGCTTCCCTCTTCGTATTGTACATTTTGGTGAACAAAAATTATAACATTTCCTCTTTTGATTTGATGTTTCTATTTGATTTAGATGCATTGTATTGTTGCATTTTAGGCATTTAGTTGAAATGTTATGCATTCATTGATAATAAAAGGACAAAAAAATTCACTTATCTCATACATCTAGTTAATTCTTACATTACATGTTTGAAAAACAATAAAAAATACAATTTAATAGTTTCTTTCAAGTGTTTTTGGTACATTTCATCTATCTCAATTTAATTTATATGAATGGGGTTTTTATCTTTATTTACTAGTTCAATTTCATGTTTTCTTTAAGATCTTCAATATGTTCCCTTTCATGCATATTATGATAACTTAGTTCTTACTTTCATCCATTCCCATAAGATACCCTCTCCTAAACTTGATCCCACCCCTAAGGAAATTTTCATGAAAGATATTATCACCACTTCTTTTGAGGATCTCCCTCCTAAGATAAAGGCCTACAACAACAATGACGATCTTTCTCCTAAAATAAATGTTCCTTGTCAGGATTATTTAGTTCAAGAGAATGGTATCAAGGATATTATCCTAATGATACCCTAATTTCTATGCATTTTATTTATATTGTTATTTTAGATGAGGTCTTAATGACTTTTGTTTGCCCCTCTCCTAAAGATCCTATTCCTCATAATCATATTTTAAATAAAGAGAAATATACACCTCTCTTAAGGATACCCTATTAGAATGATTTAGAATAACTGAGAAGGTGGGTGAATCAATTATCCTTAGGTCCAAATGTACCAATTGAACTTTCAAACACTTCAACCAACTTAGATCTACTCAACAATCTGCTCGGCCTCTATAACATATAATTAGTAACATAAACTTGCATTCCATTGTCCTAAAGTAATCAATTTGGAGAATATAAAACTCTTAACAGTACAACACATAAAATAACATTCACACAAGTATGACACTAGGATTTAATGTGGAAACTCAATATGGGAAAAACCACTAGTAACATGCTACCAAATTTTCACTCTTCTAAAGTGAGATCTATGAGGAGCCAACCCTGTTAAAGGTTACAATACACATTGTTAAATGTGACCTTGTTAAAGGATTTAATCACCATGTTAAAAATGAGCCTTATTAGAGGACTTAGATCATTCCATTAGAATTTCACCTTGATCAAAGGATTTATAGTATGACTATTAGGGAAACCTTAATTAAAAAGGATTTTTACTGATACAATGGCTAATAGGTAATATTAGATTTGATCTCAAACATACAACTCACTTTGCAAATACAGATCCACTTTCTCTCAAATGCTAATTCATAGACTATACTCCATTGCCATCTCTTTCACTTAGATATGCTTGGAAATTCATCAAGCAATCACCACTATGCAATCTTGTACTGCTCTTCTCATCCTTCTCTACCTTCTACTTAGATTTTCGAATCAACTGAATCAATCTCATCAAACATAACATGTAATTAGGTTAATCTGATACCTCTCTAATCATGTATCTCAATCTTTTTCTTCTTAATCATCACAATAGATCTTAGGGTTTGGTCAGATCCAATGAATGCTTCAAACATCTCGTTCACCTTCTACCTCGTATAATACATCTCAAAAATCCTCCTTGAATCTATACATAAAAATGGTTAAACATATATTAAATGCTCATTTAATTCTCCACAATGATCATCCTTGTCTTAAATACACTTTACATATCTCAAGAATTCAAGTATGTCGACTGGGATCTCAAATCTTCTCAAATTGTCAAAGTACTGACACTTGGTCATCACTGGATAACTCGGTAATTATTGATGCTTGGTAAATGTTGATTCTCAATTGACACTATATTTTATCAGCATGTACAGGCACTCGATCGACACTCGTATCACTTGGAACAAACATAAGTTCCTTAATCTTTTGCTCTATTACTCGGTCAAGACTAAAATTTTAGTCTTCCAATCTTCACTTGGTGTGAAAGATAAACAAAATATTACCTTGCCAAGGTGCAATCTCATCAAGTACCCATTTTATTTTCTCATAACTCAACCATTTCACCAGGTCTTCTTTTTATCTCCTCTTTTCAAATCTTCTTCATTAATCAAATGATATGGCACTTTACTAGATATCAACTATCTTACCAGTTAAGGTTTGACATCAATGGAAATGTGAAAATTATTTCAATTGTAGCTTCCAAAAATATCCCTCTTTGGCATTGATGGAAAACACCACACAACACCACATGCATAGGTTACCAAATAATCCAAAATGTATGTCTGTAAATAGATTTTCATTAATGTCCTTTGCTTCATTCTGATTCTCTTTAATGCAAATATCATCTCCCTCTTCGATAGATTTCTCTCTGTATAAATTATCTCTGTCACTGCCATATCTCCCTCTTTGACAAAAATTCCAAAGTCCTACATCTTTTCCATGTAAATATATCTGTGTCAAGTTTCTGAACTATATACTCCCTTTTCATCTTCCTTATGACTGATCAACATCTTGTGCAATACTCTTCAAAGTGCTAGGAAAATCCTAAAGTGTGACCTCCTTTGCATCATTTTGTCAGATATTATATGTAATACATTTGATATAATCACTCCATGTGATCCTAGTTAACCTCATCTAGGGAAATCACCCCTAATATACCTCTAAGATACTCATTTGCATCCTTAAGTAATTCCTTAGTAAATATATCTGCTAATTGTTCCTTTGTATTCACAAATTTTGATCTCACTTCTTTGTCTTGAATTTACTCTCTCAAGTAATGATACTTGATAGAAATATGCTTGGTCTTTATGTGCATCACATGATTATTTGATCTATATTTATATCACTTGTTTTATCATAGAAAATAACAACTGGTTCAGTGATTTCTTCCTTCATACCTTTCAAAAATTGCTTGATCCACACTATGTTTGAATAATTAGCTATAGCTACAACATATTCACCTTCTAATGTAGATTGAGAAATATAGTTCAGTTTCTTGCTTGTCCAAGAGACCAATCTTTTTTCTAGAAAAAATGTGCCACCACTTGTACTCTTTTTTTCATCAACATTGCGTGCCCAATCTGGATGTGTATAAACTTTCAGTTCAAACTTCTCATTCTTCTTATAATATATTCCATAATCCTTTGTTCCTTTAGATATGTCGGTATCCTTTTCACTTCCATCATGTGACTATATTTAGACTTTGCAAAAAATCTTGCAACAATATCAACTGCTAATGCAATATCTATTCTAGAGTGAACAACATATTGTAGCTTCTCAATCATTAACCTATAAAAGGTTTGATTGACTTCAACTGTCTCATCGGTCTTTGATAGTTTCTATCTAGTATCCATAGGTGTACTTAGAGGTCTGGAGTACTCCATGCCAAATTTTTTCAGTATCTCCTTGATATACTTAGATTAAGTAATGTAGATGCCTTTCTTCATCTGATATACTTGCAAACTAACAAAAAAATTGATCTCTCCAAACATAGAAATCACAATTTCAGTTTGCATCTCACTTGCAAATGTTTGGCAGAAAGCATCTTTTCCTCCAAATATGATATCATAACCAAATATTTCAACTAACAATATCCCTTTATGTTTTTTAGTCTTCAAGTACAGATTACTGTTGTCATTTGTCCTTGTAAAACTAATTTTGATTAAGTAATTATGCAATCTCTCATACCATGCTCTGGGGGCTTGCTTCACTCCATATAGTGCTTTATGTGGCTTCCAAACCATATTCCTCTTGCTTGAATCAACAAATCCTTCATCTTGATCAATGTATACCTCTTCTTCCAGTATTCCATTCAGAAATGTTGATATACTTTGAATCCTTTGTAAGATGCATAAGCCAATAGAGTTCTAACTCCTTTCGATCTAGCAACTGGGGCAAACATTTCACCATAGTCAATGCCTTTTTCTTGTGCATATGCTTTACATGCTAGTCTAGCCTTGTTCCTTATGATTTCTCCATGCTCATTCAACTTATTTTTAAATACCCACTTGGTTCCAATAACATTATTGTCCTTTGATCTAGGTACTAGTGTCCAAGTTTTGTTCTTCTCTATTTTCTCAATTTCTTCATTCATGGCATGTATCTAATCTTCATTATCAAAAGCATCTTTTACTGATTTTGGCTTAAATTCACATAATAAACATGTCTAATTTTTCAATTTGCTTCTTGTCATGACGTCATGATATTTTACTCCAATGATTTCATCTGGTTTATGATGTCTTCTTACATATTTAGCTAGTGTGGGCTCTGTTCTCCTTTCTTCTTGCTATTGTTTTTTAGATTCATCATGTAAATTCATTTCAAATTCATTTTGTGTATTTACTTCCTCTTTTAATTTCTTGACAGTTGCCTCCTGATGCTCAGAAACTTCTTTCTGTGACTTGACATTTTCTTGTTGTTGCTCGACAACATCATTTTGTTGCTTGGTAGGTTCTTTCTCTAGTTCAAGTAAACTGCTGGGCTCTCCTACATTTATGTATATGAAAGATGTATAATCTTTGGTTTTTTATTGCATTCAACTTCATTCTTTTTTGCATACTCATAAATTTTAACATTTGCACTTTCCACAACTTTTTTAGTGTTAGAATTCAAACACGTATGCGCTTTGCTCTTAGTGGAATAACCTTGGAATATGCCTTCATTAATTTTAGCATCAATTTTTCCATTTCTATCATCCTTCAGTATATAATATTTTCTTCCCAAAACTTTAAAGTATTTTACATTAGGTGCATAACCATACCATTGTTGACATGTAACTAATTAAATGTTTGATAATGTTAAGTTGAAGATGATGCAAAACATTAAATCAGTTAATGGTTTGTATTGCCATTTATGTCAACTTGATATCATTTGTATGGTCATACACATAATGCCAAAGACTTCATAGAATCAATGGAACAATGATTATGCTTTCAGAAATGCATAAAAGTCAAGTATTCACTAAGTGACAGACAACACCAACGAAGTGCACACCACCGGTAAAGACAAAGATAAAGTCACAGTGATGCCTGATGAGCAGAAGATAGTGTTGCCCAACGAAGCAGAATCACAGGATGCCCAAAAAGATGAAAATAGAGTTTCCCGATGAGCAAGATCCAATGATGCCTGATGGACGTAGATTCTGAAGCTAACTGAAGTTACACCTATGGAACTGGCAGTTGTCACCGGTGACAAACTGCAGAACTGACCGACATAACAGAGAGATCAAAAAATGACAAAATATCTAGCTGGCAGAGCTTAAGGATAAACTTAACTAATTTTTTTATTTGTTTTATTCAACCACAGTTAAGAAATTGATTTATACAGTTGGCAAGAAGATAACTACAAGATAAATCAGGAGTTAAAGTCGTAAATCAAATTGGCTGGATTGTTTTTCATGCCAAGAATCAAGAATTAAGGAATATCATGTCTATATAAGAGACAAGCATAATTCATTTTCTATATGTACTCAGATACATGGGGGAGTGAATTGAAAGAAGATGTTGAAGAGAAACTGGTGAAGGATAAACTTCATACAGTCCTAATCAATCAAGCTAAGGGAGAGCTAAAGAATTCTGCAGACACCGATGAATAGTAAAGCACAACATCACAGAGTAGAAGGTATGAAGCACAAAGTAATTTATTTGATACATTGATCAGAGAGGTATTGTACATAAATAGATCTGAATATCTATAATTCAAAGTTGCATTAGAAATAGGTCATTGTGTTTCAGTTTAACCATTGAAGCATTAAGTCTCTTAACAGAGAAGGACTTAACTATCTTTTTTAATTGAGGTATATCCTAACAGATTACCAAAAAGGTCGATTCATGATAGTAGCAGCTGTCTTACCTAAAGCCTATTGACAGTCTAAGAAGGAGGCTGATTCAAGGATGGTAGTAAGATTAGCATAAAGCCTATTGATAGTCTAAAGGCTGATTCAAGGATGGTAGCATAGATGCCAGATACTAA
>MU224987.1:678124-707895 GCA_018584345.1 Thuja plicata
TTTCCACGTTAAAATCCATGTGTTATGTGTGTATGGTTTATTACTTTATTGTTTTACATTTCACATATGCATTTCTGGATTGATTGGTATACTCTGCATATTTACTGAGTATCAGTAAATGAGTTTTTCTTCTTATTGGTAATCAAGGAGAAGGATAGACAAGGTAAACTGACAGATAGTAAATTATTTCAAGTATTTCAAGGCATACATCTTGTAGGGACTCAATAATATGAGGTGTATTAATTGGTGGATTAAAGTTTAAAGGATAAATTTTTGAGGCCACTGATTCACCCCACCCCCCTCTCAGTTATTACTAACAACCATAACTCATAAGATGTAACATTAATACCTTTATTGACTTGTACTCAGTTGATGGTATATGCTTCTATACTTACAACTTCTCTCCAATACTTTTGTGCAACATTTTTCTCTATCATCAGTGTTCTAGAACAATCCATTATTGATCTATTCCTTCTCTTAGCTACACCATTCAATGAGGGATTCCTTGGAGTATACATGTATCTTTTGATTCCTCTATCATTACAAAATAAGTTTAAATCATTAGATATAAAATCTCCTCCTCTGTCAATTCTTAGACATCTCAAGCTCTTACATGTCTCTTTTTCAACTTTTGCCAAATACCACTTAAACAATTGAAAGTCATCAGATTTTCCTTTGAGAAACATCACAATCATCATTATAGAATAATCATCAACAAAAGTTATGAAATATTTATCACCACAATATCTATGTGCACCAATAGGTCCACAAAGGTCAGTATGAACCAATTCCAAAACATCATCAGAAGTATAGGCTTTTATCTTGAAACTAGACTTTGTCATTTTTCCCAATTGACATTGCTTACACATAACATTATCAGGTTTCTTCAATCTTGGTAACGATCTTACTCTTTCCATCTTACTAATGTTTACCAAATTGTTAAAGTTCACATGACACAATATTTTATGCCATAACCATACATCATCATATTGTGCAAAAAAACATATATCGTCAGATAGATCTAGATAGAACAAATTACCTCTTATATTTTCTCCAATTCCAATTAGTTCACCAATAGTATCAAATATTTTATCCTTTTTGTGATGGAATTCAACTCAGTTTCCAGAAGTGTTCAACATAGAAACACTAAAAAAGTTACAGTTAAGGCCTTCAACGCAATAAGCATTGTCACATGTGATCTTGTCAGTCAATTTTATTGATCCTTTTCATTTTAAAAGACATAGTTTATCATTACCAAACTTAACACTACCACAGTTTCAATAATTTAAGGTTTTGAACTTACTTTTATCACCATTCATGTGATGTGAGCAACCACTATCAATTATCCATCTATCTCCTTTTCTCATGTATGAAATAAGTGGAGTTTTCTCATCTTCATCAGAATCATCTTTCATAGAAACATAAACAACTTCTATATCATTGTCATCATATTTATTAGATTCACTATATGTTTCTTCTTCATCAATATAATAGAATTTATTACCTTTGTCATTATAGTCCTTATACCTTCTAAAATATTTTTCAACCCTTTTGTCTTTGTACTTTTTTTCTCTTCTTTCATCCTTGTCATTCCTGTTAGGGCATCTTGCTACAATATGGCCAACTTTGTTACATGAAAAACAAATTATAAGAAGTTTACCTTTGAATTTTCCTTTTCCTCTTGGTATTCTCCCATAAGTGCCTCAAGTTCATCAAGATCATCTTTAGAAGTGTCATTATCACTATTCACATGTCTTTCTTTTCCTTTCTTAGATTTATGAAGAGTCAATTCTTATTTGAATGCAGAATCAACAATGTGAGGGGTGAAATTATCATAATTTGATAACTCAAAAGTAGTAAGTCTACCAACTAGAACTTCCAGAGTTAGGTTGTTACCAGGTGTATATCTCAGTTCTTGTATAGAAGATACTATAATAGCATAAATAGGAAGTAGGGTTTTCAATACCTTACTAGTAACAGTATCATCATCAATACTTCCATTAGCTCCTCTAATAGCATTCACAACTTCCTTAACTCGGCTACAATATTGAACAATAGTTTCAGCATCTAACATTCTCATTTGATCAATCTTAGCTCTTAAGATTTTAGATATTGCTCTTAGTACATTTGTATCAGCTTGATCGATAGGTTCCATTATATCCTACATTTCTTTTATAGTTTTACAGTCTTTTATGTCTTCAAATTCAGGATAACTTAGGGATTATGCAATCTCCAACATTGCTTGATTGTGTTCTTGTTTTTCTTTCATCTATTGAGCGGTTAACAATGTCAGCACATTTATGTAATCATTTTCCACATAGTATTTTTTTGCTTCTCCAATTCCATCTCGGTGTAGCTTCATCAAAATTTTCCATGTAGAGAAGTTCTCCTTGTTCAACCTTGGTACCTTATTTTTATACATCTTGATTTCTAGCTTTAAGTACCTTCAAAATTTTCCTTACAAGAACCACAATACTCTGTTACCAATTGTTAGAATGATTTATAATAAATGAGAGGGGGGTGAATCAGCTATCCTCAGGTCCAGATATACCAAATGAACTTTCAAATACTTCAACCAACTTAGATCTACTCAATAATCCACTCGGTCTCTATAATATATATAATCAGTTACATAAACTCTTAGTCCACTATCTCAAAGTAATCAACTTGTCAAATATAAAACTCTTAATAGTACAACACATTAGATAACATTCACATAAGTATGACACCGGGATTTAACGTGGAAACCCAATATGGGAAAAATCCACCAGTAAAATGCTACTAAATTTTTACTCTTTTGAAGTGAGCTTTGTGAGGAGCCTGTTAGCACTTGAATTTTTTTTGCTAAATTTACATGGCCTTGTAATTCTTTCTCTGTCTTTGGTCTGAAACCATAAAAATCTGTGAGAAATCAACAACAAATAATAAAAATCTTGTTTGTATCTTGCTAAGTCCCAAGCCCCAATTTCAAATTTTCTAGCCGTTGTGATAAAAAAACCCTAACCTCTTTGTGGCAAGTTCTATTTCTTCATTACTTTTCAAGCCACTTAAGTCAATAAAATCGCATGTGCGCTTTAATATCCTTTTCTAGTTGTGTAATCTCTCATCTAAGGCTGAATATTCATTTTCTTCTATCAAATTTTCCCAGGCTTTAGTCTCCTAATCTCTAAACGAAATGGTATATTATCTTTTCTTTCCAAGATTTCACGCAGGCGGTAGATCTTGATTTAACCCTGTGGCTCGCGTTTAATCTCAAAATAAACTAAGGGTTAGGGAATTCATCTGGTGATTTGGAGATAATGAGAAATCTGCTGATCAGAGTTAAATGCAGGTTAAAGACTGGTTAAGGGTCAAGAACGAAGACAGAATAAAGTGCATACATTTTCAGTTTGATCCAATAGTTGGCTTAATGACTGGTCTTTTCTAAGAATTGTAGAGGCTGAGATCAGATTTTATTATTGAGAAGTTGAACTTTTTGATATTTTGTAGATTTGAAGATCCAAGAACTTTCCTGAGATATTTAATGCATACAAGACATTCCATTCTTTTTCCTTTTGCAGGGTATGTTCTCGAAGGATGGATGGTGGTTAGATCTAATTCTTATCAGTAGAAGGTTCCAACGGAATGTTTTAAGTTGTGTGGCATAGCTGCTAGGTTATTGTAATGAGTTTAATATTCTTTATCATATAATGTTTCAAATTTTTTTAAGCCTTATCCTTGAGTGATCCTAATCTTTTTATAGTCCTTGGCTTATAAAAGGACTTCCAAGATCGTTTAGTGAAAAAAGGGGGAAAAGTTTGGGGAAGTAACAAAGGCATTGAGCTATTTTACTATTTTCCAGTTGAGTATAGAAGATGTATATCTAGATAGCATTATCATAAGAATAAGAAAGTTGTAGACCTTTTGAATTTTATTGAAGTGGCATATGTTTTGAAGCATTTTGGAATTGAAGCTGGACTCTTTGTACTTAATATAGTATCTCAGATTTAATTCTCTCCTTAGTGCTTGCCTCTTGAGTCTTGAATCTTCTTGGTCACTACATAGATTTTCTTTATGTATATGTTTTAGTCCATAGTTTTGATCAATGATAAAATTAAAAGCTACTTTGGATAAAACATAGATTCTTTGGGTATATCTACAGAAGGATCTTATAAGAACTGTTTAGTCTGATTTATTTGTATTTATGGTTTTGAGTCCTTCACAATAGTTAGTTTCTCTATCCTGCATTTGAACTAGAATCATTGCCCAATAGACAAAGTACTGGTCAATAATCAATATTTTCTATTTTGATACATACCTAAATACACTTGGCTATATTATACCCTATATAAAAAATCAAAACAATTATAGTCCCTTAAATTTTTGTGGTTTTTTATTGTAGTCATGTGTGGTAGAGAATAGTCACTGAATGGGTGGTTATCATCTCATACTTTCTTGTCATTTATTTGTTGTAACTATCCAAAGTTGTAGCAAGTTGTGAAAGTTAAATGTTTGTTTGGATTAGGTTCATCCTACCTTGGTTTTGTAGAGCCAAAAGAGTAGAGGATAGTATTTTCCTACAGTTGGTCCAGTTACCTTGCAAAGCTCTCATACTTGGAATTAACCATTCCTAATATTAGTCTCAAGGTGTATTGATTACTTTTATAGCATAACAGTTTTAAACATCAAAAAAATGGAGACTCAACTGGGGAATTGACCTTTGAAAAAATAGAGTTAATCTTGTCTAGCCCTTATTTATGAATTAAAGTATTCATATTTTCCAAAGTGTTTTATGTTCCCAACTTGTTTTGGGTGGCGACTCGAAGAAATCTCTGTAATCTGTTCTGAGTTATACTTAATATTTATACACATTTTTCCAATATGAATACAAGATATAGAGTAAAAGAGAATCCAGAAGTTGAGTTGGAAGGTGGACTTCCAACTACTTCTAGGGCTACATAGTCTTGGAGAGAAAAAAGAGAACAAAGATAATATAGATAATCCATCTCCAAGAAGACAAGAGGAGAATACTAGGAGAGAAGATTCAACCCAATATAGTCATAGAGGAAACACATTAGAATATGAAGAGGCTCTAGACTTGGGATTGGATGGATATAGAGAAAATATATCTCTTGGTGAAAGAGAGGAGGAATCTGACACCACCATCTTAGATTCTGAAGTTCCCTCTGGTGAGCTTGCTGAAGAAGAAATAATTTTAAAGAGGTAGTTGGCCACTCTTGAGAAAAAGAAAAAAGATAAAGCAAAAAAAAAAAACAAGATCAGAAGAGTGATTATAGATTAAGAAGATGATCCTTGATACATCAAGAAACAAAAAATGTTAAATGATATAAAAGAGATCAAGAGAAACCTGTCACTCACCAAAGTATTCGTTCTCAAGTTTCTAAAGATAAAGGAAAGAAGAAAGTGATAGGAAGTGAAACAAATGAACCCAAAAGTCACAAAGTTCTAATAGATCAAACGTCTAAATTGGACATTGACCTTGTGAAATCTAAATGGGAGAAGGAAACCATGGACAAAATGATGGAGAAAGTAGAAGCAGATGCTGCTACTTTAGATATGAAGAAGAAGATTGATTTACTCATGCAATCTTCTGTATTTTCCAATGCCGATGCTGAAAGTGCTACAACATCAAAATCCAAGGCTTCTACCTTCCAAGATAATGCTATATTCAAAAAAAGACCACTTCATGCAAAAAGGTATGAGCAATTTTCTTTCATTGGTATTCCTGGTTATCCCTATACAGTACCAAATGAGATTGGGGACAGACTCCCAAAATTTTAAGGAAATAATGTTATTACTTGTGAGGTACACTTAAGAAAATTTATTAATATCATAGATGACCTTAACATTAATCATTAAGATGTCTTAATGAAAATTTTTGTCCAATCCTTAGTTGAAGATGCTAGGGAATGGTTTAGAGGGTTATCTCATGGTTTTGTGGGATCTATGGATGAATTGATAGATTTATTTAAAGATCAATATGGTGATGAAACAAATGAGGGATTCTTGTTGAATGAATTTAAAAATGTAAAGAAAAATTCAAATGAGGAAGTTGCTAAATTCAATACAAGGTTCCAAAGAGATATGCATAAGCTTTTTGAGAAGATGAAACTTGATGAAAAGGTATTTCTTGCTACATATTTAAATTTTTTTGATTCTAAAATGAGATATTCTCTCTGAGATAAAAATCCAAGAAGTCTTACTAAAGCCTATAAGACAATTGTTAATATAGAAATGAATAGAAAGGTATTAGGAAAAATGGGTAGAAGGGATGATGAGTGGTTTAGTAGGAGAAATTAAAAGGAACCACAATATAAAGATTATAAAGTTCCACATAATAGTAGGCCCTCCCACAACAATTATAGTCAACAGCCAAGAAAGAAAAACTACCCATATGGTACCCAATTTAAAGATGGGAAACCTATTTCCTCACAAAGAAAAGACAAGCTTGATAATAGGATTCCTGATCCTTTGCATAAAAATTTTGTTAATATGTGCAATGATGATTATTGGTGTGAAGATTGTGAAGCCCCACATAATCCTGATTTTTGTGTTATTGCTTTGGGTATGAATTAAAATGAGGACCAAGAAGAAGAAGAAGAAGAAGAAGAAGAAGAAGGTGAGTCATGTGATTACAATGGTTATGCTATGACTTATTCTCACTCATGTCCTAATGTGGATTCTAATATTGAAATTGAGAACCATGATATGTATGGTTCACAAGGTAGAGTATAAGTATATCATCAACAAGTTTTGTCTGATAGTGAAGAAGAAAAGGTTGATAATATAAGATGTTATGCTCAAAATAGTGAGGAATCTACAATAGTGAGAAGGCCTTCTAATGAGGAAAGAGAAATAATTACTGCTGATCTAGTTACTAATGAAAGAAGTAATTATAACTTGAGGAATAGAGTAGTTGGTGATGCGGGTAGAAAACTAGCTAGCATCTTTATCAAAGAAAACAAATCAGACATCAAGCAGAAACAAAAGAAGGAAAGATCTGTTGAGAAGGTAAGTAAGCCAAAAGTTAAAATTGTTAACAAATAAAATGATTCAAACATTGTATATCAGGAAAAGGTCAGAGTACCTAAAACAAGTTCTTCCCCTCCTGAAGTGGAAAATAAGAAATCAAAGAAGGAAGAGTTAACTCTTACCATTCAAGTTGAGGATAGTAATATTACTATCAAGAAACAAAAGTCCCTTGATGTAGAATACAACCTTGTTGATATGGGGCAAGTATTGTCACAAATGACTTTTAAAGTTCCACTTTTAGAAATGATGAGAATTAAGGAACATAAAAAGAAGGTCCTTACCATGCTTCTTGGTGTTTCCTCAACAAGATTCCAAAAACAAGGTGTTGAAAAGATGAAATATGTACATGATAAGTCTGACAACAAGGGAAATGAATATGAAGGAATGATTTCAGAAATTCATCAAATTTATTTAAATACAAATCATGTAAAGACTTCCTTAGAAGTTGTTGATCCCTTTTTCCTAACTTTGGTTATAAATGGTAAGTGTGTGCTAAAAATATGTCACACTTCTATGAATCATTGTATCCAAGATTGCTCAAGAATGAGGCCTCGAATGGAAACTCATAGCTCTCTATTCATGGAGTGCAAGGGTTTGTAATGGAGGCCCTCAAATTGTCCTAGTTTGTGCCCATGCAAGTACACCATAAAATGAGAGATTCAAAGTGGAAAACCAAGAGTGCTAGTCTCCATAATCATCAAGGATGCATGCAAATGAAAGCTATTCTATATGATAACAATGAAAGAAAGTAAATTAATCTATATGATAATAATTCATGATTATTCTATGAAAGGAAATACAAATGAAAGATTAATCTATGAAAGGAAACATGAATCTAATCTAAAATGCAAGTGCAAGATTAATCTAAATGGATTGCCATGGGGCATGAAAGAAGAATACAAGAAGAGAAATGTTGTAATATCCAAGCTCAAGTGCTCAAAATCTCCTTCAAAATTGCTCTCCAAACTTGCAGCATAATAATAGCATTAAATCTTCTATTTCTTCAAATGAGAAGGAGAGGTTTCGTTATAAAGAGCAATGGACGGTAGAGATTAAGAGGAAAAAATAAAAGGCTATGATTAAGAGGTAAAAAGCCCACCACTTAGGAAGATGTGTAGAAAAAGGAACTTTATTTATTTTTATTTAATTTATTTCCTTTTTCAACAAAGAGGAATTTAAGTGGGGGGTTTTATTTAATTAAAAGAGGGATTTTATTTTAATTAAATAAGATTTTTTAATTTACTTAAAAGGGATATTTTAATTAAATGAGATAACATTATTTAATTAAGAGAGATTTTAATTAAATAAGATAAGATTATTTAATTAAAAATAATTTTAATTAAATAAGGTTATTTTATTTAATAAAAAGGAATTGTTTTCTTTTAATTAAATAAGATAATTGATGAAATGATCAAACCTTAGGAAATATTGAAATAATTGAATTAATTACAATTTGATCAAGAAAATTGATTTGAATTGAAAATGTTGCAAAGCATTGATTCAAGAATTTGATAAATTGATTCTGGTCATTTGATAAATTAAAGAATGGGGAGCCATAGTCTAGGCGACCATTTTAGGGTGCATACATTTTCCCCTCTTTAACTAATGTGTGATCCTTATGAGAACACATGTAGTCAAAGAATGCAGTTGAAGTGTGAGATCGATTTGGGATCACAAAACAACCTAGATGTGTGATCTTTGTGGGAACACATCAAGACAAAGATAAGCAATTTGAAAAAGACAAGGTCAACACCCCTATAAATAGGTAATTGACATTTCGAAGATAAGAATCTCAAGCAAGGTTGCCCCAAGCGGAGAAATTGATAGGATTGATAAAGTTGAATCAAGGATTGAAGTTTGATAGATACTACCCCTTCATGATCAAAATCGAAATGAGATAGAGGGGAAACAACAAATTTGATAAATTTGATCAAATTGAACTAAAGATAAGGTTATTGATGTAAGATGAAAGATATAAGGATCACAGAACCAAGGTAGATCCTCAAGCATGAAAGATTATTACCCAAGGTTAAATTAGAAGAAAATGAGTGGGGTGAAAGCGAATGGAAGATAGAAGTTTGGAAGAGGTGGAAAGAAATGGAGAGAAAAAAGGGAATTTGCCTTAAGAAAGAGAATGCCCCAAAAGTAATCAATTGTTTAAGATAGAAAATTTTGATTGAAATCACGAAAGAAGATAAGGAAATGAAGATCAGAACATGATCATAGTTGATTAAAATTCCACAAGAAAGATGAAGGAAACCCTCTCAAACTCATAATGCAGCCTGTAATACCCACTCATGTTTTGATTTTTAGTTTGTGATGTCGTACTCTTTTAGACATTGGTTTCAGTTGATTGGCCGAATTATTTTAGGCTACTTTCATGAGATCTATAATTCTTTCAGTTGATGGTGATTATTGGTTATGATGTTATGCATATTATCATTATGTGAGGATTTATGTTTTGATTACGTTGTACTTACCCCATACTTGCATGTATATGGTTATCATGTTTATGTATATGTTCACATGTTGTTGTGGTAGAGGATGGAGACGTAGTTACTTGCTTTGGCGAGATCCACACATTCGATCGATCCCTATCATTGGTTGTGATATTATATTATGTATGTACATGCATATTCTTTGATGACAAGATTGCATGTACAGGGTATCGTCTTCCCTGAATTGGCAAGAGTCAGCATGCCGATAAATATTCATCTCAATGGTAAAGAGGGGAGGTAACATACAGATCCGAAACCCTAACCTAAGCCTAATCATCCTAATGTTGGATGAGTTTCAGTATGACTACCCTATCCGGATTCATCTAGGTTGACAGAATTCGAATACCCTTTTTCCTGAGTATGTATGTGTTTTGCATGTGTTTGCTTTCAGGTGATTTTTGGATTATTGAGTGAATTTCCATATTCTATGATTTAATGGATTATAGTTGAATTAATTATTTAATTATATCCTAAGTTTATTTGAAATAATTAATTAAATTGAAATATTTGAATATTTTGATTTAATTAAGTATTTAATTGAAAACTATAGTAAATGTGCTTATATGATTAATTAAATAATTAAATATTTGGTTGCATGTAATATTGTGACATAAATATTGAATTTATTTAATTTAATATTTTATTAATTACATGTGCATGAATGTGTTGAAAAAGTATTTTTAAATTTAAATATCTCAACCTGAAATTAGGAGTCAAAGTTGAGTTATGACAATAAAGAATATTTTAGTTATTTAATTTGAATTTACTTTCAATTTTAAGTTGAGTTATTTTAGTGATTGAATGGGGAGTTGTCATGAGGGTTTGCACAATTAGGGGAAGTTGATTCTCTTTAGGAGAATTCTCCTCTCATTTCCCTCATAACAGGTTTTTGGATTTGGAGAGCTCTTAGTGATTTCAGATTTTTGAAGGATTGTGGATTGTTGTGGATTCTTGTTGCTTGGAAGGTTTTAGATTTTTCTTGCTTGTGTGTGTGTTTGGATCCTCATAGTTTCTAGATCTGTGGTTGAATTATGCTTGAGGGGTTTCCATTTTACTTCCATTTTCAAGGATACATTCCTCTGTTTCTAGCATTGGAATCAAGGTAGGTTTCATTTTCCATGTGTGGTTTCAATTTTGTAGATCTGAGGTTTTCAATGTTGAGTAAGTGCATGTTTGTTATTTTGGCTTTTAAATGGCTTATTGTTGTTTATACATTTTTGGGTGTTTATTAAAACCCTAGATCTAAATTTATTTCATTTATATATTCTTAACATCGTAGTGTTATGCTATCAAAATTTTGGGAAGAAATTCCTTCTAGATCTCTTAGGAAATGAAAAATTAATCCTGCCTATAGTCCTAACTATAGGGGAAAAATAAATAACCTCCTCCTTTGGAAAATCCCTTTGAAAATTTAAATCAATTGAAAAAATTGAGGTCTCTATTTTAAAAGAAAAAAAAATATAGTCAGGTGAAAATGCACCAGAGGACAAATATTAGAAAGAAACAAAATGCTTTTTCCTTTTTGGTAATTTTCGTTTTTCAGAATTGTAAAAAAAATATTAAAAAAAATTAACTTTTAACAAAAAAAATGCATTTATTAAAAAATTCATTTTGAAAAATTAAAAAAATAAAAATTAAATGGTTTTACGGGAAGGTGGGACCCCATCTCCACCATCCCCCATAGGCCTGCGCCACCTATCCCAGGTGGGCGGCCCGTCTCCACTTGGGAGGTGCGCTATACTGTGCAGGGGAGGTACTATGGGCCCCCCATCACATGCGTTGTATTGCACAGGGGGTGAGCTACGTGGCCCCCCCATACTATATGTTATTTGTTAAATTATTTAAAATTTAATTAAATTTATTTTTTTGTTAATATGTAATTTTATTAATTAATTTATATAGTTAGTTTTAATTAATATGTATTTTTGTTAATTAATTTATATGATTAGTTTTAAATTAATTTAATTATGTTTTATTATTAAGAAATAAAACATTTTGCTTTATGGTTATTATGAAATCTGGATTTTTGTTTGGTAATTTATTTAAAAAGGAAGTTATGGATATTAAATTTTAATTAGTTATAATAACTAATTTATAATTTAATTAATACAGGACATTATAGTTTTAGTTTATTATGTTCAATATTAATTATGATTTATACATTAATCATTGATTTAAATTAATATAATTTGTATAATATTAAGTTTAAATTAATGTATTAATTGTTAATTATAGTTAATATTTTAATATGACTTACTAACAAATATGATTGATTAATCAAAAGTAATTATTGTTAATCTTGATCTAGTAATCCTAAGGTGATTTCGAGACTTTAGGTGTGGACAATTAATTTGATATAATTAATGAATATTCTGATTAGTTTATTTAATTACTAGAGGTGGTTCCAAAATGAAGTTAATGCAAATGATCGTAGTTATTTCAGATTAAGTGATTGTCTAATTGGAGTTTATGTTCACGCTATCTATGAATGATTACATGCTTATAGTTCATTTTTCAGTCCTTTAGGATGTTTTTGTTTTTATGCATCTGTATAGCTCCGCTTTATCTTATATGTGTTATTATGGGGGCATTTAATGACCTAGGATGTATACAGAGGCTGGGGGGTGTTTATCTTTTCTTTTACTTTATGGCGTGTGTGTTATCTGTTATTACCCTAAACTGACCATGTTGACCCTTTCAATATGTTATCTGGATGTGTACCTATATGTGGCTATTCCTGTTTGTATGGATACTATATTTGGGGTACACTAGGGTTGTGACCTATGCTAGATCTGTTAGGATCTTTGAGCCTAGGGTAGGTTACCTAGATGTGGAGTAGGGGGTAGCTTGCAATAAGTTTCGTGTCCGTAAGAGACTACTGGATTGCTTATTATGGAGTTTATTTAATAAGTGATAACTAAAGACATATTGAGAGATATTAAAATGAATTAATAAGATGTGTCCTCTCCCATGCTTGAGTGCTAGTATAGGCTAAGATGGTGATGAAAAGATGTTAGTTGCCTTGCGGGGTACCTGACATAGTTAGTGGCCTTGTTAGTATGAGAGGTCATTAACTCCGTGTATGGTCACTCAGGTGCCAGAATCCATTGGGATTGTCAGGACTTAACTTAAGGGGTAGATGTACATGATGACACCTTCCTTTACACATGTTAGATTTCCTACATTGTCAGTTGTCTCTGGATTAGTGAGTCTTACCTTTTATGATTATTAGTACATCGGATTAGAGAGCTATCAGGATCCCTTGCTTAGTGGTTATTCCTTCTTGGTTTTGGATATCCGATTGGGGTCTGTTGTTATCTCCTCAGCATGGCGGGGTGGACCTTTGTGGTTCCACATGGATGAGTGGTAGTGAGTCTTTACTCATTGAGATTCAATGTCCTTGTACCAGGTGCTTGATGGTTCTTTGCAGATGAGCTCTTTATATTTCTTTGTCATTTATTATGTAATTTCGTTATTGTAAATCTTGTATTAGGGTATTGCATGTGATACCTAATCTGTAAATTGTAATATTAAGTAGATTAGAGTGATTACCACATACCCTATGACATGTGAAGTAGATTTGAGTTTATGGTGGTTTCATGGTTATCCATGAGGATTGTAATTATGGTTATGTAAGTTGCATTTGATTTATCTATTTGAATGGAATCTTTTGATATATTGTTAGTTGTGTTGTGCTTTAAGTAATTGAACATCATGGAACCCTTGAGTCATATAATCTATTTGAGTGTAAGACATGTGTATAAATGGTGATTGCTTCCACATGAATGTACGTTTCTTTATGTTAACTTAAAAAAAAAAATATTCAGCACACAGTGTCATGTTCTAGGTTAATCTCTCTTGGGTTCCCTGGCGGGGCATTACATTTTGTATTAGAGCACTAGTTTCTACACTGGGAACTCTGGGAATTGTACGCCCATTAGGTTATGTCTAGCTTGAACTTGAAACTAAAACATAGACATACACCACATTTTTTTTAAAATTATTTCTTTATGGTTCATTCATTCTTTAGTTTATGTTTCAAGCTATGTGGTGAGATTTGTATTTATTTCTATTTGTTTCAGGAATTATGCTTGAGACAAGAGTAGTTAGAGGTCATGGTAGAGGTAGGTCTGGTGCCTATGGGGGAGGTAGGCAGGCCAGCTCCTCCATGAGTGTCAAGTAGGAGAGTGGTTAGTATCAGGACAGGGATGAGTAGAGGAGAGAGGATCAGGATGAGTCTGGGGGTTTGAATACTAGTCAAATCCTTCAGGGTATCCTAGATCACCTTCCTAAGAGAGACAGAAGGGAGAAGGAGGCATCTCATCACTCCCAGTAGGAGGTGAGATAGAGGGAGAGATACAGGAGCCCTAGTGTGAGGATAGTTATAGTGGATCCTACGGTGGTTGCAGCGAACCACATGAGGGACTTGACAAGAGGAAAGGCTATCCCTTTCATTGGACAAGAATCTAGTTTAGAGGTAGAGACTTGGTTGATAGCTTTGGATAGAGTATTCACGATGCATCCCTTTAGTAGTAATACTAAAGTGAGATACATCATAATGCAGTTGACACATTTTGCGTCTATCTGGTGGAAGATTGAGGAACATAAGCTAGGTCTTCAGATGGATACTACTACTTGGGAACTCTTCCTCAAGAAATTTAGAGAGAGGTTCCTATCTGATTAGTGGAGGAAGTAGAGGGCTGACGAGTTTCATAATATTAGATAGCTGACATTGATAGTAGAGCAGTATGAGAGTCATTTTTATGAGCTCAAGTAGTACGATGGTTATAGCCAGGATTCCACATTGATGGTACAACACTTTGTATGAGGGCTTAATGCCCGCATTATAGGGGACATGAATCTCTTTGAGCCTATGGACCTACGAGGTGCAATTATTAAAGCCACTCTAGTGGAGGCTAATATGGTAGCAGGCCATGGCAGTCGACAGGGTGGTCAGCCGAGTGGAGCTTCTAGAGTAGGCTATTGAGGTAACCAGTCGCAGGGTGCTAGGAACTTCAAGAAGCCATCAAGTTATTATAGAGGTAATCAGAACCAGATCCAGAACCAACAACAACAATAGCAGAAGACTGTACCTCCTACCTAGAGTGGTAGAAGTGTTAGGAGTGGACAACACCATAGGTGTAATCACTCCAACCATCTAGATCAGACTGCACAACCTAGTGTGAGTAGAGGGAGTGTCTAGTATTCTAGTGCACCCTCCAATGGGAGAGGCAATTTTAGAGGCACAAGATGTTTCACCTGTGGTCAGTTTGGCCACATTGCAGTGAATTTTCCATAAAGAGCACCATAGTTTTCTACACAAAGGCCAGCAGCCTCAGATCCTACTATAGGAGGAGGTTCACACAAAGTGTTTGTAGCCCTAGATCATAGACAGGTAGAGCATCAGGGCACATTCATTGAGACTTTAGGTACTATTTAGGGTACTTCCATTTCTATACTATTTGATTTAGGAGCGACCGACTCATTTATATCACCTTTCCTTATTGAGCGTTGTGGGCTAGTGGCTGCAAAGCAAGTGTTAGGTTGGCAAGTGGAACTAGCCTCAGGGGCTAGGGTAGCTATAGATTCCTTGGTTCATGGTTGTGAACTGAACCTAGGGAAGTTCATTACCTCGGTTGACCTATGTGTGATTCCTTTGGGATCATATGGGGTTGTCTTAGGAATGGACTAGTTGGGAACTCATGGAGCTAATATAGATTGTAGATGGAAGACAATCCTTTGCAAGGATGATGATGGAAATGAGTGTCGCATCATGGGGATTCCTCAACCCATATCCCTTCGCATGATATCCGCTATGCAACTGAAGTGATGTGTGCGAAAGGGTTGTCAGATATATGTAGTATCTATGTATGAGATAGACGGTATGGAGAGAAAAATCAAGGCACTGGATCATCCTATATTATTGGAGTTAATTGATGTATTCCCTAGTGAGATTCCAGCTATGCCACTGAAGCGTGACAAATAATTTTGCATAGAGCTTGTGCCAGGAGCAGACCCTATATCTAGAGAACCATATCATATGGGTACTCATGAGTTGAGTGAGCTGAAGCTACAGTTAGAGGAGTTATTGGCAAAGGCGAGCATCCACCCTAGTGTTTCTCCTTGGGGTGCACCTTCCCTCTTTGTCAAGAAGAAGGATGGATCATTACACTTGTGTATCAACTATAGACAATTGAACAAGGTAACGGTAAAAAATAGGTACCCATTGCCACGTATCGATGACTTGTTTGATCAGATCAAGGGAGCCAAGGTGTTCTCTAAAATTGATCATAAGTTAGGATACCACCAGTTGTGGATTGAGGATGCTGACATCCACAAGACAACATTCTATACACGCTATGGACATTATGAGTTCACAGTGGTTCCTTTTGGATTGACGAATGCTCCATTGGTGTTCATGTGTTTGATGAATGGACTATTTAGAGAGTACCTTGATCACTTTGTGCTCATCTTCCTAGATGATATACTTATTTATTCTAGATCCATGGAGTACCATGAGGAGCATCTTTGAAAGGTTTTGGAGTACCTTAGGAAGAATGAGCTTTATGCCAATCTAGCTAAGTGTGATTTCTTCCAGATCAAGGTTCAGTATCTTGGTCATTTTATCTCTGGAGAAGGTATCTTAGTGTATCCTTTGAAGATTTAGGCTACTGTGGAGTGGCTAGCACCCACAAATGTGTCTGAGGTACATATCTTCATGGGTCTTGTGAGATACTACCGTAGGTTCATGAAGAAATTCTCTAGGGTGGCACATCCTATTACTTCTCTTTAGTGGAAAGGGAAGAATTTTGTATGGACAGAGAAGTGTGAGGAGGCTTTTCAAAGTCTCAAGGTGTGTTTGACCAGTGCACCTATCCTAGCTGTGCCTGATCTAGTGGGAGACTTTGTAGTATGCACCGATGCATCATTAGAGGGTATTGGAGCAATTCTTATGCAAGATGGGCGAGTGGTTTCCTATGAGTCTCACAAAATCAAGGATCATGAGCTTAATTACCCTACTCATGATCTAGAGTTGGTTGCGGTTGTCCATGATTTAGTATGATGGAGACACTTTCTTTTGGGACACCGGTTTGAGCTTCATAGTGATCAGCATAGCCTTCAGTACATCTTTACCCAGCCTAATCTAAATGCTAGATAGAGAAGGTGGATGGAGTTCCTATGTGAATATGACTTTGAGATAAAGTATATTCAAGGAAAGGAAAATGTAGTTTTTGATGCATTGAGTCACAAGCAACAGGCCATTCTAGCATTGACTCTTAGTGTGGACTTGAGGGGTAGGATACTCTAGTCACTTCCTAGAGATACCTTGTATTAGGAGGTGAAGGCGGAGATAGAGTTAGGGACACCATTAGAGGGCAGATTCTCTAGTTTTATTCTAGAGTTAGATGGTTTATTGCATCATATGAGCCAGATCTATGTACCACCATTAGATGATTTGTGTACATTAGTGTTATCCGAGGCTCATCATGCACCCTATTTGGCAAATCTAGGTGTCAAGAAGATGCACGCAGATCTTTGACAGCTCTATCATTGGGCTGGTATGAAGAGGGAGATTATAGACTTTGTGGCTACATGTTTAGAGTATCAGAGGGTCGAGGTGGATCATCAGCATCTAGCAGGGCTTCTTCAGCCTAATCACATTCCATCTTGGAAGTGGGACATTATATCTATGGATTTCATAGTTGGATTGCCTATGAATCCTCGCAGACATGATGCTATCATGGTGACCGTTGATCGGTTAACCAAGGTGTCTCATTTCTCACTAATGAGGTCATCATATACATCAACTTTTGTAGCCTGAGTCTTCATGTAGGACATTGTGAGACTTCATGGCATTCCTCTCCATATTATATCATATCAAGATCCTATTTTTACCTCAGCCTTTTGGACATCTTTACAACATAGTTTAGGTGCTCAGCTAAATTTTAGTTTAGTGTACCATCCTGAGACTGATGGATAGACAAAGTGGGTGAACCAGGTTCTTGAGGACACATTGAGGATGTATGTCATGGATAGATAGACTCATTGGGAGGACTTCTTGTACCTAGTAGAGTTTGCATATAATAATGGATATCACAGTTCTACTGGCATGGCACCTTTTTAGGCATTGTATGGCCATCCTTGTCATATGCCTTTGAACTGGGACAGATTGGAGGACCACATTCTTCTTGTTCCTAAGATGCTTCGTGACATGGAGCAGCAGGTAGTGTGGATTCGTGAGCATTTAGTGATTGCACAAGATAGATAGAAGAAGTATGCAGATGCTCACAGGGTGGATAGGCAGTTTGTAGTTGGAGATAGAGTGTTCCTGAGAGTGCACCCATGGAAGAGTCCAATCCATTATGGAAAGGGTTCGAAGTTGGCACCTCGCTTTGTGGGACCATTTAAGATCCTAGAGAGGATGGGACCAGTTGCTTCTCGACTTTCTTTGCCACCTAGCCTTTCGCGCATCCATGATGTTTTTCATGTTTTAGTTCTTAGGAGATATATACCTGACATTATGCATGTACTTGATTGGAATGCATTACACATCAAGGATGGGAAGCTGGCTTTGGAGCTAGTACGTATTCTAGAGCAGCGGGGTGTGACCCTTAGGGGTCACACCATAGAGTAGGTAAGGGTCCAATGGGACACAAATGATGAGTCTTCAGTGACTTGGGAGGATGCAGCCAGATTATGGGGTTTCTATCCCTACTTGTTTATGGGCTTCCAGGAGTAAGCCTAATCCTAAGGGGGGTGGATGTAATACCCACTCATCTTTTTCTTTTTAGTTTTTGATGCTATACTCTTTTAGGCATTGGTTTCAGTTGATTGGCCGAATTCTTTTAGGCTACTATCATGAGAGCTATTATTCTTTCAGTTGATAGTGATTTTTGGTTATGATGTTATGGATATTATCATGATGTGATGATTTATGTTTTGATTACATTGTACTTACCCCATACTTGCATGTGTATGGTTATCATGTTTATGCATCTATTTGCATGTTGTTGTGGTAGAGGATGGAGATGTAGTTACTTTCTCTAGCGAGATCCACACGTTTGACCAATCGCTATTATTGGTTGCGATATTATATTATGTATGTAAATGCATATTCTTTGATGACAAGATTGCAGGTACATGACTTCGTCTTCCCTGAATTGACAAGAGTGATTATGCCCATAAATATTCATCTCAATGGTAAAGAGGGGAGGTAAAATACAGATCCAAAACCCTAACCTAAGCCTAATCATCCTAATGTTGGATGAGTTTCAGTATGACTACCCTATCTGGATTCATCTAGGTTGACAGAATTTGAATACCCTTTTTCCTAAGTATGTATGTGTTTTGCATGTGTTTTCTTTCAGGTGATTTTTGGATTATTGAGTGATTTTCCATATTCTATGATTTGATGGATTATAGTTGAATTAATTTTTTAATTATATCCTAATTTTATTTGAAATAATTAATTATATTGAAATATTTGAATATTTTGATTTAATTAAGTATTTAATTGAAAACTATAGTAAATGTGCTTATATGATTAATTAAATAATTAAATATTTGGTTGCATGTAAATATGGTGACATAAATATTTAATTTATTTAACTTAATATTTTATTAATTACATGTGCATGAATGTGTTGAAAAAGTATTTTTAAATTTAAATATCTCAACTTGAAATTAGGAGTCAAAGTTGAGTTGTGGCAATAAAGAATATTTTAATTATTTAAATTGGATTTACTTTCAATTTTAAGTTGAGTTATTTTAGGGATTGAATGGGGAGTTGTCATGAGGGTTTGTACAATTAGGGGAAGTCGATTCTCTTTAGGAGAATTCTCCTCTCATTTCCCTCATAATAGGTTTTTGGATTTGGAGAGCTCTTGGTGATTTGAGATTTTTGAAAGATTGTGGATTGTTCTTGATTCTTGTTGCTTGGAAGATTTTGGGTTTTTCTTGCTTGTGTGTGTGTTTGGATCCTCATAGTTTCCAGATCTGTGGTTGAATTGTGCTTGAGGGGTTTTTGATTTGCTTCCATTTTCAAGGATACATTCCTCCATTTCTAGCATTGAAATCAAGGTAGGTTTCATTTGCCATGTGTGGTTTCAATATTGTAGATCTGAGGTTTTTAATGTTGAGTAAGTGCATGTTCGTTATTTTGGCTTTTAAATGGTTTATTATTCTTTAGAAATTTTCAAGTGTTTATTAAAACCCTAGATCTGAATTTCTTTCATTTTATATATTCTTAGCATCGTAGTGTTATGCTGTCAAAATTTTGGGAAGAAATTCCTTCTAGATCTCTTAGGAAACGAAAAATTAATCCTTCTTATAGTCCTAACTATAGGGGAAAAATAAATAACCTCCTCCTTTGGAAAATCCCTTTGAAAATTTAAATCAAATGAAAAAATTGAGGTCTCTGTTTTAAAAGAAAAAAAAAATACAGTCTGGTGAAAATGCACCAGAGGACAAAAAGTAGAAAGAAACAAAATGCTTTTTCCTTTTTGGTAATTTCCATTTTTCGGAATTGTAAAAAAAAATATTAAAAAAAACTAACTTTTAACAAAAAAAAATGTAGTTATTAAAAAATGCGTTTGGAAAAATTTAAAAAAAATAAAATTAAATGGTTTTAGGGGAAGGTGGGACCCCATCCCCACCATCCCCCATTGGCCTGTGCCACCTATCCAAGGTGGGCGGTCCGTCCCCACTTGGGAGGTGCGCTGTGCTGCGCAGGGGAGGTACCGTGGGCCCCCCCATCACATGCGCTATATTGCGTAGGGGGTGATCCATGCGGCCCCCCCCATACTATATGTTAATTTTTTTATATTCTTATTTTTTAAAAAATTATTTAAAATTTAATTAAATTCATTTTTTGTTAATATGTAATTTTATTAATTAATATATAGTTAGTTTTAATTAATATGTATTTTTGTTAATTAATTTATATGATTAGTTTTAAATTAATTTAATTGTGTTTTGTTATTAATAAATAAAACATTTTGCTTTATGGTTATTATGAAATTTGGATTTTTGTTTGGTAATTTATTTAAAAAGGAAGTTATGGATATTAAATTTTAATTAGTTATAATAACTAATTTATAATTTAATTAATACAAGACATTATAGTTTTAGTTTATTATGTTCAATATTAATTATGATTTATACACTAATCATTGATTTAAATAAATATAATTTGTATAATATTAATTTTAAATTAATGTACTAATTGTTAATTATAGTTAATATTTTAATATGATTTACTAACAAATATGATTGATTAATCAAAAGTAATTATTGTTAATCTTGATCTAGTAATCCTAAGGTGATGTCGAGACTTTAGGTGTGGACAATTAATTTGATATAATTAATGAATATTCTGATTAGATTATTTAATTACTAGAGGTGGTTCTTAAATGAAGTTAATGCAAATGATCTTAGTTATTTCAGATTAAGTGATTATCTAATTGGAGTTTATGTTCACGCTATCTATGAATGATTACATGCTTATAGTTCATTTTTCAGTCCTTTAGGACATTTTTGTTTCTATGCATCTGTATGGTTCCCCGTTTTCTTATATTTGTTATTATGGGGGCATTAGATGACCTAGGATGTATATAGAGGCCACGAGGTGTTTATCTTTTCTTTTACTTTATGGTGTGTGTGTTATCTGTTATTACCCTAAACTGACCATGTTGACCCTTTCAATATGTTATCTGGATGTGTACCTATATGTTACCATTCTTTTTTGTATGGATACTAGATTTTCGGTACACTAGGGTTGCGACCTATGCTAGATCTATTAAGATCACTGGGCCTAGGGTAGGTTACCTAGATGTGGAGTGGGGGGTGGCTTGCAATAAGTTCCGTGTCCGTAAGAGACTATTGGATTGCTTATTGTGGAGCTTATTTAATAAGTGATAACTAAAGACATATTGAGAGATATTAAAATGAATTAATAATATGTGTCCTCTCCCATGCTTGAGTGCTAGTATAGGCTAAGATGGTGATGAGACGATGTTAGTTTCCTTGTGGGGTACCTGACATAGTTAGTGGCCTTGTCAGTATGAGAGGTCATTAGCTCTGTGTATGGTCACTTAGGTGCCAGAATCCATTGGGATTGTCAGGACTTAACTTAAGGGTTAGACGTACATGATGACATCTTCCTTTACACATGCTAGATTTCTGGCATTTTTAGTTGCCTCTAGATTAGTGAGCCTTACCTTTTATGACTATTAGTACACCGGATTAGAGAGCTATCAGGATCCCTTGCTTAGTGGTTATTCCTTCTTGGTTTTGGATATCTGATTGGGGTTTGTTGTTATCTCCTCAGCACGGCAGGGTGGACCTTTGTGGTTCCACATAGATGGATGGTAGTGATTCTTTACTCATTGAGATTCGACGTCCTTGTACCAGGTGCTTGATCGTTCTTTGTAGATGAGCTCTTTATGTTCCTTCATCATTTATTATGTAATTTGATTATTGTAAATCTTGTATTAGGGTATCACATGTGATACCTAATATAGAAATTATAATATTAAGTAGATTAGAGTGATTACCACATACCCTGTGACATGTGCAGTGGATGTGAGTTTATGGTGGTTTCATGGTTATCCATGAGGATTGTAATTATGGTTATGTAAGTTGTATTTGATTTATCAATTTGAATGGAATCTTTTGATATATTGTTAGTTGTGTTGTGCTTTAACTAGTTCAACGTCATGGAACCCTTGAGTCATGTAATCTATGTGAGTGTAAGACATGTGTATAAATGGTGATTGCTTGCACATGAATGTATGTTTCTTTATGTTAACTTTAAAAAAAAAATTATTCAGCACACATAGTTTCATGTTCTAGTTTAATCTCTCTTGGGTTCCCTAGCGGGGCGTTAGATAGCCTAAAATGCAAACCAACATGAGGTCTAAAAATGCAAGCTACATGAAAATGAAAAGGTGTACTTGCAATAGAGAAACTATAACATAGGACTTTGTGTTCATCATTCATTAGAGAATGTTAAGGAACTTATTTTCATCATTGGGCCATTATTAACAGACATAAAGAAATCACACAATCATCACCAGTCACAAGTGCAACTATGAAGATATGAATGTGATTTATATCGGATTGGAATGTGGAAATATTCTAACATAAGCATTAAAGACATAAAGGTCAAGATGACTGTGATGTTAGCTTACCCAATTTAATATGGAAAAACCATGCTTGCATCAAGGCATAGAGGCCAGGATGACCAGAAGAACAATTGTGCAAAAACAGTGAAGCATAAAGCATGAAGCAAATAAAAATATGTTCCATACCCCAAGTCCTCTAGCTAGGCATCCCAGAGAGACTTATTAGACAAGGACACTCAACGAAAATCAATAATAGTCAGCACACAAAGAAAAGATCATGACATAGCTCAAACATTAAGTGTTGTGTTTAAAAATTTAAGTGTGTTAACTAATATTGAGTTATGAGGATAAGGATAGAATTCTTGAAAGCAAGTAAGACCACATGACAAAACAGGGTAAGACCAAACTGATAAGTTTTGAAAAACAATCAATGTCAAGGATTGTATAGAAAAATATAGTTGGGGTGGTGTTGGAAAAAGCTATTTGTGAGGCATCCTAAAGACTAACGCATCCAAGAGACCAAAGCTAACATAATTATGCCCCCAAGACAAAGACAAAGACCAATTCCAAACCAAGGCAACAAGGACAAGACATGATGGAGAAAGGCTAAGTGTCTCGGACACACTCTAAGAAACAAGGGTGCAAAGGCCTCATGTAGCGCCTATTTCCAGGTTTTCACCACTTGGATTTTATTACAATTTTTACTCCTTCATTTTTTCATTTTTTTCTTCTTTTTTTTTTCAGGAGTTTTTATTTTTATTTTTTAAAATTTTTTCTACCAAGGCACCTATTTCCAGGTTTTCACCAAGGTACTTTTTCTATTTTTTTTTTGAATTTTTTATATTTTTGGAATATATAATTTTTTTGAGATACATCAAAGCACCTATTGCTAGGTTTTCACTAAGATGATCATTTTTTCAACACATTTTCTAATTTTTAGAATTTTTGACAATATATCCCTTTTTTTTGGATTTTTCTAGGATCAATAATTATGTACAAAGGATGCCCCCAAACATAATGGGTATCAAAATCCCAAGCAAGATCACATCACGTAGTCTCAATGTTTTAGAAAGGTAGAGGATAGGAGGGATTAGCAAGCTGATGGAAGAGATGGAAGACAAGAGAATGAAGGAGAATGAAGGGAAGAAATCCTCAAAGGCAAACTCCTGAAGAGTACCCAAGCTAGGGAAACAGAAACATCATGTAAAGTACATTTGGACAAGCAATGAAAGGCCAACATAGGATGAGTCACAAAAGCGTAATGCAGGAGTAGGAAAGGATGCAGTCCAAAGGAGTAGACATGTCAAGAGGATTTATAAGACCAAAAGGGAAAATGATAGTGACAGGAAAAAATTAATGGGGGAAGATAGAGATGAAAACATGAAAGGAATGAAAGTAAGGTAATCGTAAGATAGCTCACAAGATATCCCAAATGTTCGTGTATAGGTCAACGTTGTCAAGATCAAAGAGAGAATACGAAATGGATGAAATATGTATAAGAACTACACATGATTCCTGATTATCAAGTTTTTATCATGGTACCTATCCAAGGCGCCACAAGGGAGTGGTTTTCACCATAGGACGAAAGAATTTTTTTTCTCTCTTTTTTTTTTTGGAAAAAAGGCAAGATTTTTAGATAATGCTCCTTGAAAGGATAAACCATGATATGCCAAGATATGCTCAAAGATGTTGATAGGGAAAGGAGTATGAAAAAGGAAAATGGAGAATAAGGTCTTATGAAAAGTGAGTGAGGTTGGAAGATAGGAGGAATAAACAAATGAGGAAAATAGATAGAAGGTAGAAGGATAGTGAATGGAAGGATTGTGAAAGGGTAGATGGAAAGGAAGGAAAAATCAAAATCAATACACACCTTGAAGGGTGGCAAGAGGATGGAGGAAATGTGAATGAAGGAATACGTGAAGGAATATGGTGAATGGATAGAAGAGGTTATGGTTTAGGCGCATGGAATGAAACAATATTTTTGGAAGAAGATGAAGTGGAGGCCTTTGGAATCTTGAATGTCAAATTCACTTGTTTCTCAACATGAGACTCTTTCAAGAGAGACTTTGGAATCCATATAGTCGTAGGCTTTTCATTTCATTATGATGATTTAGAGAGGATATCTTCAATGGTGGATTTTGGAACCCATACTTTTCTTGTAGTTTTCTTCTTAGATATGTCTTTTGACTTTATGCCCCCATGTCAATTAGAGGAGACATGGCAATCTTCTTTTTTAGATGGATTCTTGTGTTGCTTATTTTTCTTGTATTGAACATTCAAGTTTCTTCCAAAAGACTTGGGACTTGTGGAGGAAGAAGAAGAATATGACTGGTTTATATGGGTGGATGGACGGAAAGGATTCAAGGGTATGCATCTATGTTGATCTTGAGGAAAAATAGGACATGGAGGGATGTAAGGACCCAAGACAGATGACAAATTAGGAGAGTTAGGAGGGGAAAGTAAATGGACATAAGGACCCAAGATGGAAGGAAAACATAAAGCCCTTAGTATTGGTGGAGGAGGTCCAAGGATGGATATAGAAGATGCAAAAGGATAATCAATAATTTTATCAGCATGTATATGACAACCAAGTACATCAACATATTTAGAGTGAGCATTAGGATTTTCAATAGAATCGTGAACATCTTGAATAGGAGAACCTTGTTTTATAGGATTGTTTGAAGCTTCGAAAGAATTAGGAAGAGTAGAAAGTGGAAGCAAACATGGAGTGGTAGAAAAAGAAGATGGAAGACTTTGATCTTGACAAGGATCTTTAGATAGCATAAGCGCATAATTTTCCTCTTGATTTTCAATAGGCTTAATATTGGAAGTAACAACACCATTTTTAATAACCTTAATGGAAGTATCATATTTGGAAAGCATAAGTTGGGAAAGGTTATCTTGATTTTCAATAAGCTCAGCGGTGTAAGTAGTGACTTGATCTTGCTTAGGAGAAGACTTAAGACATGGTGGAATGAACGAGAAAGGGCATGCGGGATCAAAAGAACCATGAAACAGATAAGAGACATCATGGAAAGGATTGGATGAAATGGAGGTTTCTTGATCTTGATCTTTCTTTATGTTCTTTTCTTTATAATTTTTAGAGTCCTCTTGACCTGAAGCCACTTCTATGGACAAGGAAGCATGTTGGAATTATATGGGAGACTTGGTAAGAGATGGGGAAGGATTAGCTAAAGTAGGCATTATAGCATATAAAGGCTTAGGTTCTTTAGATTTAGCATTATTGAAAGTATTTGCAACCAAGTGAAGGTTAGCTTGAGTTTCTTTAAGAGGTAGCCCTTGAGAACAACTATAGGAAATCACATGAAAAGCATTAGGACCTTTGTTGGATGAAGATTTGTGAAATATTTGAAAAACTTGGAGACTTTAGGATATGTATGAGTATTGGAGGAAGTAGAGGATGGAAGGGAATCATCAAAAAACAAAGGTTCATCATTAACATGATCTTCATCGAGAGTGTAATATTTATTTTCATCATGAGATCTCTTAGAGGAGAGATTCTTATAGTATTTATGTTTATAATCAGTGCAGAAAGATTTCTCTTCCTCAATTGAAGTAAATGTATCATCCAGGCATTGTTCACAAAAATCATCAAAGTCTCTTTCAAACTCAGAGTCATATGGATCACCATCACAATCCATCCAATGTGACAACCCATTACCAGTAAGAACAAGCACATGACTAGGAGGATTCTTAGGAATAGAGGTGTCATAGGTATCACTACATTGTCCATCATAATAGTCATCAAAGATGGGCATGTCACTCTTCGTGGAAGAGGCATCACAAGGATTGTCACATTTCTCATTATGGTATGTCTTGAGAAGATAAGTAAGACTCTTGGGAGAAGTAGAAGAAGGATGAGATCGTGGAGAAGAGGAAAGTGAAGACCTAGTGGAGGAAGAAGACTTGGATGATGAGGAAAGATGAGAAGACTTATAAGATGAAAGATGTTTGGAAGGAGGTCATGAAAAGATCATGCATATGATCCTAGCAAAGGCATCTGATTCAATCAGTTTTTTTTCTATTTTTATCATAAATTTATTACCCATGTGATTTTTGGAGGAATAATACTCTTTGAATTGAGCAATGAGTTCAAGATCATATATTTTCAAGAGAGGTTCCATAACAAGATAGTTGAAATCCATGGTTCTGGAAGAGGAGGAATCAAGTATGGGAGTGATAGAAGAGATGAATAGAAGAAGGTAGACTAGATAATAAGAGGAACAGAAATAAGAATATGTGAAGAGCTTTGGAAGATGAGGAAGAAGCATGAAGGAAGAAGAGAAAGGACAGAAATGGGAGACTAAGAAGACATGTGAGATGTGGAAGAAAGAAGACCAAGAATAATTTTTTTCAAATTGATATCATTTACGTTCATTTGGATGTTGAGCAACATGTCATAGCACTTTTGGGGAGATCTATTGAAGTTTTCATCACACTATTTAGGCAAAGAGTATACAGTTTCACGCGAGGGAAGGAAACATAACTCAGTCTTTGTTCATTTTACTTGACCAACTAGATGCATTAACAAATTTTATCATGAATCAGGTACACAAGACAACAATTAGGGAGTCCAAGAAAGTAAATTTCTTCAAACAATGAGCAAGGGATAAAGCAACCTTTCACATGAACAATAATAGTGTTGTAGTATTCTACTCCCTAAAGATTCTACTTGTTTATGTTCTCAAATTAAATGTTTTCAATCACGCACATAGTCCTAGAAAAGAAAAAGTTGGTTGCACTATGGTTCATAGTAATGGTTAACTCTGCAACTTTTGCAATCTCAAGTGGGTGAAATCCAATCCAGGCACACCAAAGTTTTGACACATTCTCAGAATTTAATCAATCAAGAGCTGCTGAGGAGATCTAACAACCCAACAAGAGACCACACCTGTGGAGATTTCTTCTACAAGGACATTTATATAGTGGTTGTTGCTACCATGGAAGAAATGGCTATTACTTCTTGAGGTTCCATCCACATGGTTTACCCAACAAAGGGAGTGTCCACTAAGGTTAACCCTATCTAACAAAGAAAACTCACAATATGAACCACATGAGGACTTAGTTCGGATTCAAGGGTTCCAAGTTTCTGATTCTCCCAAAAGGGAAAAGAGCATAATACTCTAGCCTCTTCACCTCACCCAGACATAGCAAACAAAATTAATTGACCCACTAATTTGAAATCACCCCACCTAAGGTTTGTATATCAAAAAAAATGACCACCAATCTCAAGAGAGAAAGTACCGTCAAAAGTTGAAGAACAAACCAAGTGAGATAATAACAAATCCTTCTCTACCTACAAGGAGATCTATCGTCAAGAAGAGCTTCACATGTAAGACAAGCGAATGAAGCCCACTCTCTCAAGATCACCAAAAAAAGTGTTCATAGGGCCTAATTACTATGTGAAACATATATGCAAGAAAACACATATAGGTTCATTCCTTTAGAGAAAAAATTGGAAATGTGATCTATGAAAGAAAGAAACACTCAAGCTAAACACATGAGAGGTTCATTTTTATTTCCAAAATCCAAATTTTATAGAGATGCAACAAAATAACTCAATTCCAAAGCAACGTTCTTAGTAGATTTTACCTTATTGTTTCTTTTGTTGAGCTTTTCCGCAAAAGCAAGCCACAAACTCTCCAACAAGCAAGACAAGAAAATAAGAAAACAAGATATGCAATGTATATTCAACTTATGTAAACACTAGGGTTAGATATGAAAATAAATTTTTAGGAGCAATAATAAACAACAAATAATCCAAATGACAACTCACATCATGCATTGAACCATGTGAAAAATAAGTGCAAGCTAATCATTAAATGCCCTTTTCTAATTTTTATTTTTGACCTAGTCAACAAGATATGACCTATATGACATGAATTTGGATGTCAAATCCTAAATGCAGGAAAGAGGCCCCTTTAAAAATAGATATATTTCCAAAAATGTCATAATTTTAAAAAGATCTTTTCATTTGTGCCCTAGGGAGCCATTTTCCCAAAATAGACTAGTTTTCATAAATCGACCAAATGAGCTATGATATTTCATCCAAATTTAAAACAAAAAGAATGGACCCCCTTTAGAATTTAAATAAATTTCCAAAAATGTAAAATTTTTAAAAAAATATGCTGATTTGCACCAAAAATTAATTTTTTTTATCAAAAATAAAGAAAAATTTATAAAAAATGCACAATACCTCAGAAAATTCTGAAATTTTTACTGAAGTTTATCAGATATGTTGCCAACCCGAAAAAAAATTTAGACTAAAATTCAAAGTCATTTGAGAGATATAATTAAATATTTGAAAATCTAGGTTTTCTGTCTCCAAGCAAATTTAGACAAGGGGGTTAGCTCCAAAAATAATAAAAACCAACATGTAAAGGTGGGCTGCCCCATGATGGGCTCCAAAAATGTGTGCTAAACATGTGTCACACTTCTATGAATCATTGTATCCAAGATTACTCAAGAATGAGATCTTGAATGGTGACTCATAGCTCTCTGTTCATGGAGTGCAAAGGTTTGTAATGGAGGCCCTCAGATTGTCCTAGTTTGTGCCCATTCAAGTACACCATAAAATGAGAGATTCAAAGAGGAAAAGCAAGAGTGCTAGTCTCCATGATCATCAAGTATGCATGCAAATGAAAGCTATTCTATATGATAACAATGCAAGAAAGGAAATTAATCTATATGACAACAATGCATGATTATTCTATGAAATAAAATATAAATGCAAGATTAATCTATGAAAGGCAACATGAATCTAATGTAAATTGCAAGTGTAAGATTAATCTAAATGGATTGCCATGGGGCATGAAAGAAGACGACAAGAAGATAGAAGCTGCAATATCCAAGCTCAAGTGCTCAAAATCTCCTCCAAAATTGCTCTCCAAACCTATAGCATAACAATAGCATAAAATCTTCTATTTTTTCAAATGAGAAGGAGAGGTTTCCTTATAAAGAGCAATGGATGGTAGAGATTAAGAGGCAAAAATCAAAGGCTATGATTAAGAGGCAAAAAGCCCACCACTTAGGAAGATGTGTAGAAAAAGAAACTTTATTTATTTTTATTTAATTTATTTCCTTTTTCAACAAAGAG